>JAHNEJ010000665.1:0-113068 GCA_022559845.1 Amorphophallus konjac
CGGATCAAGAGGGGTCTGCCGGGCGGCCGCCGACGCCTGATTTGAGGACCCGGGTGGGTCTTAATGGGGGCGTCCAGGCGCCTGGACGCCCCCATTTTTATAATTTATTTTATTATTTTCTCAGGGCCCAAAAATAAATAAAAATATATATATATTAATGGAGGCGTCCAGGACCCTGGACGCCTCCATAAAAACTAATAATAATAAATATTTATAAATGCCAGTTGGCATAAAAAAATAAAATAAATAAAAAATACATATTAATGGAGGCGTCCAGGCCCCTGGACGCCTCCATAAAAATAAATAAAAAAATTAAAATGCCAGCCCTTGTATAAAAGACAAAAGAAAAATAAAAAATAATAATAAACTTTTGGAGGCGTCCAGGCCCCTGGACGCCTCCATCAACTCCCTCACGGGCGCCGGCCACCGAACGACGGTTTGTCGTGTGTGAAAAAAGCCAAATATAGAGACGTCCGGTCAGCTGGACGCGCCCATTTCTGAATCACGAGGCGCCGCTCACAAAACCACGCGTTGTGCCAAACCGCGTGCGGCCGTCGTCGGTTTTCGGTGGACCTGTTAGAGGCGTCCGGGACCCTGGACGCCCCCATAAAAGTATTCTAAAAAAATCAATAAAAATAGAATAAAATATTATTTCGGCCCTGATGGAGGTGTCCAGGGTCCTGGACGCCTCCACCTTCCGGAGCTCTATAAATAGAGGCCCACCCCCTCAGTTCTAGGGGAGCTAAGCAGTGATCCGATAGGCTGCCGGAGCCCAGAGGCTACGGAGTCATTTTTCTAACCCGTGGGGTCTTTTGTAGGTGGAGGTTCTGCCGGCTTCTCGGGTGCCTACGCTCGCGAGAGGAAGGTCGTCTTCATCCACCGCGCTTCCCCGTCGTCCCCACGCTGCCGGAGCTCCGCCGGATTTCACCCTCGGCTCATCCAATAAGCTTTTCTTCCCCTTTTTCTCCATAGTTCTTTACATTCATCATATTGCATCCTCTATCCCCCTTCACAAGGGCGCCTCTTCTCTTATACTTCTTGCATTCATCATCTCATTTTCCTCCTACTCGAGTCCGAGAGGGGTTTAAAAGATAACACCAACCAGGTGTGTGTCTTGCCATCATTTCGTTATTTTTACCGCGAGGATTTGAATACTACACCTCCATCTTTCTAATCCACTTGTCATTTATTTGTCGTTGTTTTGCAAGGGTACCCGAGGAAAGCCCTCTCCGTCGGCCGGCCGGAAGGAGAGGAAGAAGCAACCCGCCATGTCCCGCTCTTGAGGTAGGCGCGATCACTTTCTTATTTTGGGGTCTTTCGGCCCCTGGCGATCACATCTTTTCATCGAGGCCGCGGCGAGTCACTTCCCCAATGGCCGTTTAAATTTCTGTTTCCTATATTCTCTTTATATTTTGTTAAATTCTGCTTATATCATCGAGGCCGCGGCGAGTCACTTCCCCAATGGCCGTTTAAATTTTCGTTCCTATATTCTTTCTATATTATATTATATTTTGCTCATATCATCGAGGCCGCGGCGAGTCACTTCCCCAATGGCCGTTTAAATTTCCGTTCTTATATTCTCTCTATAATCTGTTATATTCTGCTCATATCATCGAGGCCGCGGCGAGTCACTTCCCCAATGGCCGTTTAAATCTCTGTTCTTATATTCTCTTTTATATTCTGCTATATTCTGCTCATATTCTCGAGGCCGCGGCGAGTCACTTCCCCAATGGCCGTTTCAATTCTTGTTATTTAATTTCTGCACCATTCCCGTCCCCCCGAGGCCGCGGCGAGTCACTTCCCGCTATGGCCGTTTGAACCCCATATCTTGCTATATTATACTTGTCCCGCTCGCCCCACCGGAGCAATCTCCCGTGGTGGCCCCTTCTCTCTTCTCTATCATTTCTGTGTTGCAGCAAACAGCAAACAAACAAAAAGAGGAGCCCGCGCGCTCTCCGCATCCTCTTCCTCGCACCATCGAACTCCGAACCGCGTGACGTCGCTCACAGATTGGCGATCACGGTGGGACCTCTACTGCTTCCTCCCGGCTACCCTTGCAAGTTCGGCACCACCCGTGCCTCTCCACCTTGGCGCCCACGCGCGCCCCCGTTGTGCTCACGGCAGCACCGTCAGTTCTGATTGGTTCTTTGTTTATTACATGTTTGTTATTTCTGTTGTTTTCCCACTCCATATATCTGTCAGCATTCCATTGCATACATCCATTCCTCTTTTCTATCCTTTTTTTCATTTTTTTTGAGGATCACCCTTTCCCGGTGAAGGAAGGACTCTCCGTTTGGGAATTCCTCTCAACGGACTAGAATCTCCTACACTGGGACCTCCGTAAGTCCCCGACATCGAAGAATCTCCTCTTCGTTCACTGGGCTGGTTGTACCATTGAAGTTCCCCGAAGTTAGTCATTTCATTCGTGGTGAGACGAGAGACCCTAGCTGACACGGCGGTGAAACAAAAATAAACTAGGGTCCCTATCTTGTGTGAACTTCGGATCTCGCTAAAAACACACAAAAAAAAATCATCAAAATCAAAACAAAAAAAAGGGCGTAAAGGCATCCACTTGTTTGATAATCTCTGCTACCTACTTGCTAGTGTATGTTTTTGCGTTCTGGGAGAACTGTGAGCATGTCTCACGAGTCTTCTCAGGAGAACCACCCTAGCCGTGGTTTGACAGCCGACCCGCGAGTCCATGCTATGGACTCGGGTCCTTCTCATGACCCCTCGCATGAGGTGCAGGTTATTGCCGGGGACACGTCCCCGCCACAGGATATCACTTCCTTACTGGGCGTCCTCGCCAACACGGAGCTTACCTCTGAACAGCTCCGGGCCTTCCAGGCCATTCTAAAGGGGAAATCTGTTTCCCCCACGCCCCAGGAGTCAACTCCGGCTATCGCACCTCTCCACGAGTCCGTGCAGGCCATTCCATCTCCTTCATTGGCGCAAGCCATCCAGTCTCCCTCGCTTCAAGGACAAGCGAGCCAACAACCTCCCTCATTCCAATTCCCGTCACAATCTCAAACTCCCGGTGTTCCTCACACACCGTTTCAGCCAGGGCCAACTGTCGGTGGTCCGACAGTTCCCTCTCATTCCGGGTTTCCCCCTCAAGTCTCCGGGAGACAGTTTCTCCCCCAATGGCAAGTGCCACCTTCACCCCCAGAGGAGCTCGCCCAATCGCTCCTCAATAGGTTCAATCGCATGGACGAGCAGTTTCAAAATCTGAGAAGAATGGTGGACGTGAAAGCCACCCCGGAGGTTGCTTTGCCAATCCTCCCCGTCATTCATCTTCCTCCCTCCGAAATGCCCACGTACCGCAGATACAATGGTACCGGCAACCCCTTCATTCACCTCAAGGACTTCATGTATGAGTCCTCCTATTGGCAAAACGATCAGAGGTCCCTGGCATACCTCTTTCGGAGATCATTGGATGGTCCCGCGCTTGAGTGGTTCTATTCTCTGGAGCCCCGCGAGGCCGAGAATTTTGAAATAGTGCAGAGAAGGTTCTTGCAGAAATATAGGGATAGGGTCGGTCCCTCACTCTCCATTACCGACCTAGTGGCCGAAAAGATGAAACCCGACGAGGATTTTGTCCGATATGCTGATAGATGGAGGTCTCTGGCGGAAAGAATAAGGGATACCCTCTCCGAGCCCGAACAAGTGAAAATGATTGTGTCTAATGCAACCCCGCAGTTCAGACACGTCCTCGCCATGAATAAACTTACTACAATGGAGGAACTCTATGAAAGGGCCCGATACATCCAAACCCAGCTAAAAGACTCCCCCATCATGAACATGTTTGAGTCGCCGAAGCCCAAAGTGGTCAGAAAGACAGGCGCTGGTGTCCCGGGCGGAGCCACAGAAGGGGTCGTGACAAATGAGCAAGTCAGTGCGGTCAACAATGCCAACTATGCAGTCAACCCAAGGCCTCCACAAATGCCCCGACTACCCCTTCAACCAGGTCCTTTCCCTCTCCGTCCTCCACCCCAAAATAATCCACCCCAGGATAATATGCCTCCATTACGCCAACCCCAGCAACAACAACCACAACCTCAACAACAACAACCACCGCTTCAGTACAACCAAGTTCCACCCCCGGGGAACTATGGTCCCCAACAGCAACAAAGGAGGCCGCTCGGTCCTAAGAGAGCCTACTATCCACCATTGCCAGAAACCTTAGCAGATATTTTTAATGCCCTCATGGCATCAAACCAACTCGCCCTACCCAGAGAAAGGCCCGCCTGGCCCCCCAATGTTGATACCTCCAAATACTGCGTCTACCACAGGCAGCCGGGACACACAGTGGATTACTGCTTCCATTTCAAAGATTACATCCATGATATGAATGATGAACATCAAATAGATTGGGATGAGATGAGACGGTACGTCGCGGCTCTCAAGGCTAGGAGACCTCCTCAGAGGCCACAGCAGCAGTTACAACAGCAGCAGCAGCAGCAACCACCACAACAACAACAGCCTCAGCAGGCCCCACAACAACAGCCCGACATGGGCATAATCCAGAATCCACTACCGGAGCACCAACAGCCCAATCATCAGGTTAACCCCATCTCCTCCTTCCCGGAAGTCGGGAGAGAGCAGGTGTGGCACCAGGAAAGTACCTCCATCCTTTATACCTCCAACCCTATCGTCATGCAACCCCCTCACCTTGCCCGGGTAGCACCTCTCTCTCATCAACCCGCATCGGTATCGCCTTCACCATTTCCACTACCATTACGCCCTCTCATCCGCACCCCGACCTCCTATCAACCGACACTTTCTACTACGCCTTCACACCCTCTCACCTTCTCCCACTCCCCCACTTTACCATCCACCTCTACCACATTTACCCCTACGCCTTCTAAACCCCTTATCATCCGTCCACCATACATAACCCCGTCTTTCTCCACCACATCACCACTAATGCCTTCAAAACCACTCATCACCCACCATCCGCCTCAAAACCTTTACCCGTTTCAAACCTTACCTCCACCTCCACCTTCCAAACCCCTTATCCTTCATAATCCGCGCGATATCCCCTCTACCTCCGCCATGCCTCCACCTAACAAACCCCTCATCAGAATCCCTGCTCCCGTCATCACCCCTGCTTCATCAACCATTCCTCCACTACTACCCCTCAAACCCCTGTTAAAACCCACTGCTACCCCCACAGAGGTACAAAAGCCGCAGGCAATGGTGCTCCGGAGTGGAAGGATTTTCCACAGGGTTTTCCCCCACAACAGTCAGAATCCCGAGCAATCTCAGCCAGAGAAGGATGATGCAGAACAACCAGAAAGAGCTATCCCTGGAACACAGTATGATCTACTGAAACACTTGGACAAGACGCCTGCCCGGATCTCCATCCTAGAGCTACTTCAAAGATCCACATCCCACCAGGCGGCCTTGATGGAATATCTTCAAAAGGTCATGGTTAATGAAGACCTCCCCGTGGAGAAGATTTCGACCGTCCTAACCCCAACAGACACACAACCAGCCATCATGTTTCACAACTACGAGCTCGCTCCCAAGGAATCTCGGAAATATGCATTGTGCATTTCAATAAAAATTAATGGGGTATCCATAAACCCGTGTCTTGTCGACACGGGTGCGTCCATAAATGTGATCTCCATGAGCACTCTTCAGTTGTGTGGGGTTGACGAGGAACAAATAAGACCTTCCTCGATCACGGTCACGGCCTATGACAATAGCAAAAGGCCGCCGCAGGGGATGATTATTCTGAAGGCAGAACTAGGCCCCATGGCAATTCCCACGGAATTCCATGTCCTCGACATGGACCCCACATTCAAGGCTATACTGGGTCGTCCTTACATTGAAGCCATGGACGCTGTGCCTTCCACCAACCATCAGTGCCTGAAGTTTCCTTACAACGGGAGAATTATTAAAGTGGTCAGTACACCTGTCCTTCACACAGTGGATGCTATCAACACCTCTCTGCCCTCTGTTTGGCCGTCTCATCGGCCCATATTGTCACTGCTGGACGTGCGTGATCCATCTCGCATGCCACTAGCACCAAAGAGCCGGTCAGGGCAACCACAACATCGTGTCTCCCTTTTCACTCCAAAGGTTGGGAGATTATGAGGAACATCGGCTATCAACAAGGAAAAGGGCTGGGCGCACAGTTACAGGGTATGCTCAAGCCGCCAAAGGAAATTAGGCCGAACCGCAGGTTTGGCCTAGGCTTCAAAGGACCATTCAAGGCGGATTGGAAGCCCCTCACGTGGACTCTATCAAACCACTTCAACAGAGGGCCCGTTGTTCAGATGGGAGATCACCCACGAGAAGCATATGGGGATCACATGCTGTATATTTTGCTGAAAAATGTCCGAGGATCACCAAAAGAGGCAAGATCAAAGATCCGGAATGCGAGTGGGACAAATGGTTCGACATATGGGACATTTCCGTTGCACTGGAAAGGATGTTCTCATCTCCACAGCTTGAAGACCACCATTGATCTCCGAAATACCAGAGAATATTACCACTCTTGCCAAGGTTCCAAACTATCCTCGTCCTCGCCAGAAGGACTCTGTCATCGACGGATCTTCATCCGTCCTCAACATTGCCGTCGACGGCTCATTAGCCGCCATCCTCTCCATCCACTCGTCTCAGCCTTTGCTGATATCTTCTTCCTGGGCCAGACAATTGTCTGATGATCTTCCCAGGTCCCCTTCTTTGCTTACATACCTACGCGGGCTTTTCAACCCGCGCCAGGTCTTCAACCATGATCTGCTCTACGAGCCCCACAATCCTCTAGCCATAACCACTTTCCTCTCTCCTCCAATCTCTTTTCACTGCTTTGTCATTAAAAATGAAAACGAAAAAAAAACGTCAATTTTCAAACTCTCCAACAACACATCTTCGTTGAGGAAACCTCCTACATCTCCCACGGGTGCGTACCGCCTTGCGGACCACCCGTCCAAGGTCCGATGAGCGACCTTTTCTACCCCTCCTCTGAGGGGTCTTCTCCTGTACATTCTACACCATCCTCCTCATCTTCCTCTTCGTCTGTAAATATTGTCAGTCAATCTAGGAATGATAGGCCAAGGGTAGTACCTAGGAAGAAATCCAAGGGTAGGCAGATCCCTCGTCGATTCCTTCTGGATTTGGCCGCCAGGTGTCAGGCCCTTCTTGCCATCCCCCAGTTGTTAGAAAATCCCATCCAGCTACCCGAAATAGAATGCGAGGGCGACTGTGCATCTGATGAAGGGTATGGAGTCTACGAGATCACGAATGAAGAATGCCCCACTGAAGATGAGGGTGAAGAATATGAGGATGCGGCGGGCGCATACGCTAGCGGAATGAGGAGATTCGACGAGCCGTCAACCGCCGTAGAAGAATCCACCAAAGAAGTCAACTTGGGGACTGAGGAAGACCCTAGGATCATCCTCATAAGTGACAACCTACCACCCTCTGAAGAAGAGGCATTAATTGAGGTCCTCAAGGAATATAAGGACACGTTTGCATGGAGCTACGAGGATATGCCGGGTTTGGATTCAACCTTGGTCGAACACCGTTTAACCCTAAAACCAGGGTCCATCTCGGTAAAACAAAGGTTAAGGCGTTTCCACCCTCAGATGGCTTTGAAAATGAAAGAAGAGGTCGATAAGCTCCACAAAGCCAGGTTCATTAGAGTCGTTCTTTATCCTCAATGGGTGGCGAACATTGTCCCGGTCATGAAGAAAGATGGGAAAGTCAGGATTTGCATCGACTTCCGGGACCTTAACCGCGCGTGTCCAAAGGATGATTTTCCCTTACCTCACATTGATGTGTTGATTGATAACACGGCAGGTTTTGAAACCCTCTCTTTCATGGATGGATTTTCAGGATACAATCAAATTCGTTTGGCAGAAGAGGATCAGGAAAAGACGTCATTCACTACCCCTTGGGGAACATATTGTTACGTGGTCATGCCGTTTGGGTTAAAGAATGCTGGAGCTACTTACCAAAGAGCGATGATGGCCATATTTCATGACATGATGCACATATATCTGGAAGTGTATGTGGATGACTTATTGGTGAAATCAAGGACCAGGATGGAACATCCAGAAGTTTTGGCTAAGGTCTTGCAAAGGTCAAGAGAATTCCAATTGAAAATGAACCCGAAAAAGTGTGTGTTTGGTGTGTCGTCAGGTAAATTGCTGGGGTTCATTGTGAGTAAAAGAGGGATCGAGATAGATCCCGACAAAGCCAAGGCTATCAGGGATATGCCGCCTCCCAAGAATTTGAGGGAAGTCCGAGGTTTAATCGGCAGGCTGCAGTTTATTCGTCGGTTTGTGTCTCAACATTCACAAAGGTGTAGACCTCTCTACGAGTTGACCAAGCCAGGAGTAGAATTCCACTGGAATTCTAAATGTCAGAAAGCTTTTGAAGGGTTGAAGGAATATCTGGCTAGTCCACCCGTTCTCATTCCACCTAAACCAGAAAAACCTCTGATCCTTTACATCTCAGTCTTGGATGACTCCGTGGGAGCCGTCCTCGCACAAGCTGATGAAGAAGGCAAGGAACGGGCAACCTATTACTTGTCCAAACTTCTCAATCCCTGTGAGCAGAAGTACACCGGCATGGAGAAAACCTGTGCTGCCCTCGTTTGGGTAGTGCAGAAATTGAAGCACTACTTCTTGGCTCACGAAGTCCACTTGATTGCTCGAATGAATCCTATCAAATTCCTTCTGGAGAAAGCCGTCCTTACGGATAGGCTAGCACGCTGGCAAAGTTTTCTCTCTCAGTTCGACATCACCTACATCCAGCAAAAGGCGATTAAAGGTTATGCCATAGCCGAGCATCTCGCTCACCATCCTCTTCCCAAGTTCGATCCCGTCCAATCAGAGTTTCCAGATGAGGAACTAATGTCCATCAACCAATCAGATGAGCCAATGTGGACGCTATATTTTGATGGAGCTCTGAATTCTCAAGGGAGAGGAATCGGCATCGCCCTCCTGTCGCCGGAAGGCCTCACATTCCCATTGGCATACCAGCTCAAATTTCAGTCACCAACAATATAGCCGAATATGAAGCTCTTCTAGCTGGCCTAGGACTCGCTCATTCTTTTCGTATCACTGAGTTGCGAGTCGTAGGTGATAGTCAACTCATCCTTCGCCAGGTACTCACTAAGTATCGCACTCGCGATCCCAAACTCAAGCCATACCAAGAACTCACTGCTGCCTTTGCCAAACTGTTCACAAAACTGATCTTTGTTCATATCCCTCGTCATCAGAATATTCTCGCCGATGCCCTCGCCTCATTGGCATCATCCATAAGGTTCCCTCTAGGAAGATGGTTTAAGTCCATTTCCATCTACAAACTTCACGCCCCTGCAGTCGATGATGCTTCCTACGTAAACATCAAAGACAGGATAGCAAGGAAGATCCTGCAGGAAGATATCCTTGAGAAGAGGGAGCTCATGTTGGCAGAGGCCGAAGAAGAACTGGCTGATGAAGAGAAACCATGGTTCTATGAAATTGTCAAATATTGCCAAGATCAGTCTTATCCTGAAGGGGCCACCACAGAGGACAAGAAAGCCATAAGAAGGGTGGCTCAGAAATACACATTGATTGGAGGTCTACTCTATAGGAGGAGCCTTACTGGTATTCTGTTAAGATGTCTTGGTGACGATGAGGTTTGGAAATGTGTAGAAGAGACGCACTCGGGTGTGTGCGGTGGCCACGTGAATAGTCAGATGCTCGCCAAGAAGATCATTCGTCAAGGCTTTTATTGGCCCACTATGGAAGAGGATTGTGCTGTCTATGTCCGTAGGTGTGTCAAGTGTCAACTTCACGCCGATAAAATCCATTCACCATCTTCCTCACTTCATCCAATATCCTCCCCATGGCCTTTCTCCATGTGGGCATTCGACATCATTGGTCCCCTAGGTGATCCCAATTCCCTCACCAAGCAGAAATCTTCATCCTTACTGCGACGGAATACTTCACCAAATGGGCCGAAGCCGAAGCTTACGCGGAAATCAAGGCGTCAACAGTCTGCAAGTTCATCATGAAGAACATTCTCGCCAGATTCGGCGTCCCAAGCACGATCGTCACCGACAATGGGCCACAATTCATTTCTCAGGACCTACAGGACCTCTGCAAAAGGTACGCAATTGCATTGCATCATTCATCGCCTTATTACCCACAAGGTAACGGTCAAGCGGAGGCCACCAATAAAACATTGCTCAAAATCATCAAAAAAACCTGCGAGTCTAGTAAGTTTTCAGACTGGCCAGAAAAGCTTATCGAAGCCCTATGGGCCTATCGCACCTCAATCCGTACCCCCACCGGGCAGACTCCATTTGCCCTCACTTATGGTATGGAAGCGGTAGTCCCGTACGAGACTCTGATCCCTTCTCTCAGGGTACAATTGGATGAGGAATTTCCCCTCGACGATCGTCGTAATTCACTCCTCGCCCAGTTGGAACTCTTGGATGAGAAGCGGCTGGCCGCCGCCGAACACGCGCGTGTGTATCAAAATAGACTCGCTCGCTTTTACCAAAAGAAAGTCGTTGAGAGAAAATTCAAAGTCGGTGAGATGGTCGTAAAAAGAATTTTTGTCAAACCTGGAGGGCCGCGTTCTAAGCTCCAACCCAATTGGGAAGGACCATTTGTAATTCAAGCCGTGTACCCTGGCAACGCCTACAAGCTAGTCAACGCCGAAGGGACCGAGTTATCCCACCCTTGGAATGGGCTTTATCTTAAGAAATACTACCCTTAGCACAAAACAAAAAAAATGATGAAAAGATAAAAAACATCAAAAACAAGGAAATATTGAAAACCACTAAAAATATGGAAAATTCAAAATGCCGATGCCTGGCAGGCACCATGTAGTTAAGTCCCTGCATCTAACCTTCATGTTAGGATAGGGCCCATTAAGGCTTGGTAGGCACCGGGTCTTGGTTTGCCAGAACCGTGGAGACCCCTGTCCGGCCACGTCGGCCTATGCTCGCTCGAAGGAAGCTAACATGTGTTCACTTATGTATTTTATTCAAAAAAAGTTGGTAGCATCACCTACGGTAGGGCCACACCTAGAAGATCTCCGGAAGCTGTAATCTTTATTCTTTTCTCTTCGACCAAATGAGACAGTCGGCGCCCTTAAAACGCTGAGCATGAGAAACCGAAACTCAAACCCCAAAGGCAAGAGTAGGACCCATTTCCTCGAGCATCGATCAGAGCACGAGAAGAGGGCAGTGTCCCCGCAGGCATACGAAGAGGGAGCCCACCAACGTCAAACGACTATATCTCCCTCACAGAAAGAAATACAAAATCAAAATCAAGAGAAAAGCCTGGTCGTGACCGTGCCTGGTACGATAAACGGAACCCCTCAAAGCAAAAGTCTGAATCCACAAAGGGGGGCCGTGGAATGTAAATGCTCGAGATTTGGTCCGAAGTTGTCCGAAAGGAAAGAGTTAATGGGCCCTTATTCGCTCGCCGGGTTAACGGCTTTGCCGGTCCTCTCAGGAGGTTTATCCCCTACGCTCTTCCTTCTCCCTCTAAAGATGAAGGTTCGATGGAGTTTCTGAAAGGTGAAAACTGCCCAGGGTCTGCGACCTTATTTTAATATACACATTTTGGTTGCCTACTTTGAAAAGCAAAAGCTATCGCTGCGAAGGAGTCTCTGTGTTTCTGGCTGGTCAAGACCCCTGTTTACCACCTTGATGTCTTCTTGTTTAACCTCGGGCTTAGGCCAATGCAAGCGCGTCACCTATGGGTGCGACGGCGTCTGATTCCGGGTCAGCGTCGCGCGGTTGGTCGTTAGGGTTCCAGGGTGTTCCATCTTATACCATCTAGAGTTGTGAGGAAACAGACCCGGGTCGGGCAAATCATCTACCTCAAACACCTTTTGGGTGAATCCCTGTGGTCGGAAGCAACTGGGAGCCTAAGCATGGCATGACGGTATTGTCATCAGGGTAAGTCTTAGCCGGCGGGATCGTCATTCGAGGGGTCTAGAGGCCCAAATCAACCTAGATGTGCACTTAAGATACCTGGGAGGTTAGTAAGAAACCCCTGTCTCACGTAGGTTAGGTGCCATTTGGGTGCTTGCCGGGCGTTAGCAATAAAAAAAATTGAAATGATAAAAGCACAAAAAAATGGAAAAGAGAAATGTACATATTTGCAAACAAAAAAAATCTTTTTATGATAAAACAAAAAAAATGTCAAATATAAAAAAGAAAACAAATCAATTTTGCATGATTACATTTGCGTGCAGCATCTCACTTTTAATACCGCTTGCATTCGTGTGCTTGCCTGTCGCATTTATCATCACCGCATCTTTCCCTTGCCTTCGTTAAATAAAGGCTTGGCCCCTTGACCAGTTATCAAGGACAGTCACAGTGACCATTTGCTTATTGAGCAAGGGGCCAAGTCAGAACAGAAATTCTGATTTGTTTGTTTCAGTGATATGTGCAGGGATTCAGGTAACTGAAGCAAAGGTGAAAAACAAACAAACCAAACCTTGTGTTTTATTCCAAAAAACCAAAAAAATTTACATCAAGTTCCGCCCTCTCTCTCTGCATTACTCGTCCCACTACTCTCCGGGCAAAACACTCTCAAAGGTGCTACCCAACTACGAAAAGCGGTACTCCTGCCGCTCTGTACTCCTCTTCCTATTCCCACATCCCGGCGTTGATCCGCGGAAGCAGCAGAGAAGCTACCAACACGAAAGCCACGCTCTCGTGCTTTTCGGTAGCGCTCCTCACCATCTCTCAGCCACTGTTCAGCAAGACCAAGGCCGATTCGGAGTTCGAATAGTTGGGCCTCCATGGCCCTTCGCTCCTCCCTTTCAGCCAAACTGTTGGCTCTTTCTCTCTCTGCGTCTCTTTCCCTCTCTGCCCGTTCTCTCTCACGGTCTTCCCTCTCTAACTGGAGAGTGATCCTCAGTTCCATAGCATCCCTGGATGAGTCGTCATCAGGATGACGCCGCAGTTCCCTCTCCAGTTCTGCTATCCTAGCCTCCTTATGCGCAGCTTGGGCAAGCGCTTCTTCCGTCTCCTTTTCCTGCCGAGTGTACCATCTCAGATACGCGATAAGGCGTAAACAAAGAGAACTCAACGCTGAAACTTTTACCTGTATACGGAGCATTCCTTCTGCCTCCGCAGCACGCTGCGTGGCGTGAGCAAGTTGCTCATGAAGCGAGTCAAGTTCTGAGGTGGGAATCCACAAGCTGGAAGAGGCACCACCTACTCCCATCGCTGGGGAGGCTGCGCCAATCTGGGCATGCTGCGACCATGTGAATTAGCAGCCAACATCTGGAATCTGGGGTTTTAACTAGGAACGTACTGTACACCTACCAAGGCGCTCGTAGCTCCGCGGGCATCGCCCAACTGTTGTTCCATCTCTGCCAAGCGAGTTCGTAAATTCGCTATCATGGCATCCCGGACATCCTGCAGCCTTACAAGTCAGCATTTTCACCAGAAAAACCAAGAAAAGGAGAAAGAAGAGAAGAGAAAAAGGGGAAACCTACCTCCACAAGTCCCCGGGGTTGGAACCGTTCTGCGTACTTTGTCCTATATAGACGCAAGTAGTCCTCGCTGTCCCGCGCCTGTGATTCTACAATCGTGCCACCCCGTTGCCAGTCCTCATACTGTTCGGGGAATCGCACGCGCCAGTCAATGCAAGTCGCCGGTCCCCGCGTCTTTCTCCCGACACGAGGTGGCGCAGCTGAATCCACCCATTCTTGAGCCAGTCCTAAAGTCCTCATAACTAATCGTAGCCGAAGCGGCTCGATTTCATTCAGGCAGTGCATCCATAGTTCCCGTCCGAACCGGGCACGACTTGCTAGAACCCACGGCTGGTTGGCATCGACCATGTCTGAGTAGGGTCTCCAGTTTACCATCGCTGTAGGGAACTCCTGTAGCTCCCGCCTTAACACCATCAGTTGGTAGGTTAGGGGTGCCGCACTCATGACGGGTTCCCACCGCCTGGCTAGCGGCACCATCACGGGTCGCCAATGTCGAGCTCTCCCCATAGGGAGGTAATAATAGCTCCATAACTGCTCGGCGCAGGTCATCAGCACCTTGCGAAAACAACAAAAAAAATACAAAACAAGCAAAACCAAAAAAATACCTGGATGAATGGTGTGAAACCACTCACAGTCATCTCACGATCCGTTTCTTGGAATAGGCCTGCAAACAAGTGTGCCAGCATGGCGGCTCCCCAGGCATAATACCCTACTCTTTCAAGGTCTGACAGCAGCTCCAGGAAGCAACATTGGATACCATCCCCTTTCGAGCTCAGTACCAATCTCCCCAAAAGGAAGAGGAGAAATCTCCTCAAATCTATGTTACATCTTTCCCAGTTGCCGAAATCTGTGCAGTACACGGCACGGCATCCTATTTCTATCCTTTCCATGAACTCTTCTGAGGATTCGTCGTCCCGCCGACGAGTGTCGGTGAGCCCTAATGCATCCATGAGGGACGCCCTAGCTACCGACCTGTTCTTCCGACCATCTAGGTCCAAACCCAGTAACTTCTGGGCACCTTCTCTGTAGTCCGCGTAAGTGACTCCGGTCACTGCCTCGCCTTCTACCTTCAGGCTTGTGATCCGGACCACATCCTCCAAGCTGGGCACCATGTGCCCCCAGGGCATCAGGAATGCCCGGCTCACTGGGTCCCATCTCTCACACAAGGCTTGGATCAGGACTAGGTCAAGCTGGATCGGCTCGATCCGAAGGAAGGTACCAAATCCCATCACGTCTAGCCTCGCCTTCTGAAAATCTGGGAGGCCCCTGTACGCTGCTACTACCAACTCCCATAAGATTTGTGATTTCATCACAACCTACACATACAAGGAATGGGGGTGAGGTTTGGTCAGAAGAAAGGAAGAAAAAATGAGAAAAGGGCAAGAAAACTTGGCTTACGAGTTGTGATTGGGCCCTTTCGCTGAAGTGCCCTTCAAGGTCTGAAAGCCTCCTGGAACTACTACCACTGGACCTGCTTCTCTTCGAGGAATGGGAAGATTCGCCCTCCATCCAACTCTCAGAATTTTGAACTCCTCCTCTCCCGTGAGAACTTGTGCTCCTCGAGTTATTCCTCGATATACCTGGGAAGATAAAAGGGACAAGAATTTATAGAAATGGAAGGAGTGCGGGCCAAGATTGCCTCCATCACCTGTCGATGATAGCCCTCGCAATAAGACACCGGCCAAGCGGCCCCATGTGTCGCTTCACCGCTCGCACAGGGTGATTGACTGGACGAAGAATAGGACGAATAGCCCCTATGTTGTCTAGGGATACCCTATCATGTTTTGGAGGACGCCCGCAAAATTTGGCACAACATCCGGGAAAAGGAACTAGGGCCGTCAGTATTGACTTCGACGGCAGATTCCCGTGGAAAATGGTCACAACAAGACGTGATTCTCTGCTCGAGGCGGAGTCTCGACAGATCCGTCACATGGGAACAGTGCAAAGGAGAAGAAGTGTAGGGAAGAAGGAACGCACAAGAGGACAAACAAGCATCAGAAAATCAAATCACTCCATTCATAATTCTACATAAGCTGTCAAAAACATCATAAACATAAAGAGGTGACGGGTCCACTAGCCCGCCAATCCTCACCATCACTCATCTCTCCGGGCACTCTCCTCCTCTCCCCCGAGGTGAGGGTCCCTCAGAAGCCTCCAGGATCCCCGTGCAGTAGCACCTGCCTCGCCTCTGGGCGCCTGCTCCGCAGCAGTGACTCGCTGCTCCTCCCCTGGCGTGGCGAAGAAGCCACTGGCGGCAAAGCGACCGGACTGGCGGAGTCGCTCCCCGAACTCTCGCGCTCTCTCGTAGCGCGTCTCCATCCCTCCTAGCCTCTGCACGACGGCCTGAAGGCCCAGCTGGAGCTCCCTCACTTGGGCCTCCAAGGCCCTCCTCTCGGTCAGATCCCGCTGTCGCTCGGACCTTCTCTCGGCTTTCTCTCTCTCTACCTCTCTCCTCATCATCTGCAGAAGAACCCTTAACTCCAGGATGTCTGGAGAAGGTCTCTCCTCACCACGATGCCGCAGCTCCGCTACAGTCGCCACCCAGGCGTCACGCTCCTCTTCCGCCCGGGTCGCACGGGCCACCGCACCGGCAAGTTGCTCCCGGAGGGAAGCAATCTCGAGAAAAGGGGCCGAGGAGCTAGAAGATCCGCCAGCCGCTCCCACCGTCGCTGTCTGCTGGGCACGCTGGAACAAAATAAACAACGGCCGTCAGTGAAACTCCAAAATCTGAAGTTAAAAGGGCGGCACGTAACTTACCAGGAGCGACAGCTCATGTTGAGCGACGGCCAGTTGCCGCCTAGTCTCTGACAGCTGGGCGCGCGAGCCGCCGATGCCACGCGTGTCCCCAGCTTGGGGAAGCCCCGCGTAACTCTCTCTCTGCCGCCGCAGGAAGTCGGCACTGTCCTGCACCAGTACACCCCCTTGCTGTCCAGGGAGACGTACGGGCCAGTCCTCGAGCCTCGCCTTGCCGCGACTCTCCTTCCTGACGCGGCTCGGCTCGTCCGCACTCGCCCACTCATCGGCCAGGCCCAGGGTCCTTGCCATGTCCTGCACCAAGAAAGGGGTCCCATATCAGTCAAAAGGAACGCGTCCCCTGTCTAGGACGCGTCCATCATTTGAGTGCAACACTCTCCGAACCCTTTCCTCCTCGCGCGGCTCGCTTCAAAACCCAAAATGAATTAAAAGAGGAAGAGATCGGAGGACCTACCGGACCGTGTTCACCTCCTCCCACGCCATCGGGCCCCTCGGGTCCCTCGGGGGCCCGAAGCGGCCCTTCCTCCTCCATGGACGCCGTTCCGTGATCGGGCGCGTCCCTCCTTGGGCGAGGAGTTCCTCGTCCCTCTCCACCTTCACCACGGTCGGGCCCACCGAACTCCATCGATCAAAAGAGGAGGAAGACGAAAAAGGGGCAAGCGCGTTTCGGCGGGAGGCGGGCTCGTTTGCGGGTAAGGCACGGGAGAAGAAAGGACCACCCGTCGCTTTAAATTTAAAATCAAGGATTAAGACGCGTCCTCGCGCCTGGACGCGCCCAAAAGGGGGGAAAGGAAACAAAATCCCCCCGTGCAAAACATAGTTCCCCGCTGTTCAGGGCAAGGTCTCGCGGAGCGTGCCTCAAGGGACAACTCAGTGCAAAAAAAAGAAAGTGTGGGAGAGAGAAAGTACACACAACACAAAAGCCATTTCCATTTCATATAATAGCCGAAAGTACATCATACAGTGAGAAGGGTGACGTACAAGCAACTCTCTAACTCTCACCGTCACCCTCCTGGTCATCTCCTTCCTCCCTCCTCTGACGGAGATCCCTAGGGGGCCTCCGCGACCTCTGTGAACCCTGAGAAGCCGTGCTCGCCTCGCCCTGCGGTGGCACTCCAGCCTCGAAGGCGCGACGACGCTCCTCGGCCGAAGAAACCAGGTAGCTGCCCATGGAAAAAGAACCAGACTGACGAAGTCGCGCCCCGCGTTCCTTCGCCCTCTGGTACCGCTCCTCGCTCTCCCGAAGCCTCCCCTCCGCCGTGCCAAGACTCAATCGGAGCTCCAGCAGCTGGGCCTCTAGAGCCCTCCTCTCGGTCTGATCCCGCTGTCGCTCCTCCCTCTCTCTCTCCCTATCCCTCTCCCTCTCTCTCTCCACGCTCTCCCTATCCCTCTCCCTCTCCTCTCTCTCCCTCATCGCCTCTCTCCTCGACAGCTCGAGGGCGATCCGCAGATCCACTACGTCGCGAGGAAGCTCCTCAGCCTCCCGTCGCCGCTCCTCCTCTAGCTCCGCAATCCGGGCGTCACGCTCTGCCACCCGGGCATCGCGCTCCTGCTCAGCACGAACAGCACGCGCCAGGGCCTCTCGGATCTCGGCCACCTGTCAAGGCACGCATGCACCGTAAGAGAACAGTGATAGAAGGAAAGTAGCTAGAAAAGGGTCGCGGCCAAGCAAGCACTCACTCGAGCCTCGCGGTCACGCTCGGCCTCCTCAGCCCGAGCCACCGCGTACGCCAGCTGCTCCTGGAGGGCAGAAACCTCCGGAGGAGGGCCCCGCGAACTGGAACCCGCTCCACCAGCCATCGCGGCTGCCGCTGTCTGGTGGGCCCGCTGAAACACGGGGCAAACGTCAGTCAAAGGCTAAGCATCAAAAATCCAGGTCACAAAAAATGCATTGCATAAACTCACCAGGATCTCCAACTCCTGTCGGATGGCCACCAACTGTCGTCTGGCGTCCGCCAACTGGGCCCGCAGGTCGGCGATCATGGTATCACGAGCATCCTGCATTACACATAAGTTAGTATCCCATGCATATACATATAGAAAGGTGGAGCAGTTTCATTTCACTTACCCCTGCCATACCACCCAAGGAGAGGCGGTCCCCGTACGTAGCTCGGTACCGTCTCATGTAGTCTGTGCTGTCCTGTACATGGGACACTACTGGGACCCCGCCCTGCTGCCAGTCCTGGTACTGTGCTGGGAAGCGCGTACGCCAGTCCACGATCTTCGCCTTCCCCTTGGTCTTCCGCCCAATGCGGGCCGGCGCATCTACGTCTACCCACTCCTGGGCCAGCCCCAACGTCCTCATGACCAGTCTAAGCCGCAGCGGCTCAATCTCGTTCAGGCAATGGACCCACACGTCCCGCCTGAAGCGAGGAAGACCCGCTACAACCCAGGGCTGGCCAGCATCGCCCATGCCCAGGTAGGGCCTCCACACCACCTGCATCACCATACATACATCATGTTAGTTACCATTCAGTCACATGCATAAACACAAAAAAAATCATACGCATCATACCATGGCCTCGGGATACTCGCTCAGCTCCCGACGAAGTGATGCCAGCTGGTAGCCGTGGGGTGCTGCAACCACGACCGGCCTCCACTGCCGCGCCAGAGGCACGGCCCTCCTGTTCCCATGCCTAGCCCTCCCCATCGGGAAATAGTAATAGCTCCACACCTGCATCCATCATACATCATTAGTACAATAATTGCATATTTAACTGTGGGAATGCATAAATAAAATGTTTACCTGGAGGAAAGGTGCGAAGCCGCTGACTGTCGTCTCCTTCTCCGAAGTCTGGGAGAGATCGGCAATCAGATGGGCAAGCAGAGCCGCTCCCCACGCATAGTGTCCCACTCTGTCCAGATCCGCCAAGATCCCGAGGAAACGGCAGTGGATGCCATCCCCCTTCGTCCCCAGCAGAAGGCGGCCCAGGAAGAAGAAAAGAAACCTCCGAAGGTCTAGATCCACCAGCTCCCTCTCGCTCGGATCCTGGGTGAAAGCTGCACGAGCATCCCCCTCCAGTCGAGCCAAGAACTCCGCCCCAGTCTCGCTAACCCGCTGACGCGGGTCAACGAATCCGAGCGCCTCCATGATCTCCACTCGGCCGACTACCCTGCTGTCTCTATCAGTCACGCTCGTCTCTAACCACAGCAGGTCCAGGGCACTCTCTCGGTAGTCGGGGTAGGTAACCCCGCTGACTGCCTCTCCGTCAACTCGTAGCCCGGTGATCCGAGCAACGTCCTCCAGCGTCGGCACCATGTGCCCCCAGGGCATCAGAAACGCCCGGCTCGGTGCGTGCCACCGCTCCCTCAGTGCCTGGATAAGAGGAAGGTCGAGCCGGAAGGGCTCGATCCTAAGGAAAGCTCCAAAGCCCATGGCGTCCACACGCGCCCTCTGGAAATCCGGCAGCCCACGGTATGCTGCCACCACCAAGGACCAGCTGATCCGGCCCTTCATCACGCCCTGCAAACCACAAAACCAACAAAGAACACATCAGCATCATGAACAGTAATAAACAATAACACTGTATATATATACTACCTATTCTCTTTATTTTATTTTTACTTCTTTAAAAATAAAAAAAAATAATAAAAAAATAATAAAAAAATATTTCTATTTTCTTGTGGAGGCGTCCAACGCCCTGGACGCCTCCTCCCAATTTCTTTTTTCTTTTTTAGAAAAAACCCAAAAATGGCCAAAACAAAAATTATTAATAATATGTATATTTTTATGGAGGCGTCCAGGGCCTAGGACGCCTCCTTATTTTTAATATTATTTTATTTCATTTTATTATTTACGAAAATTAATTAATAAATAAAAAAAGAAAAAGAAAACATGGAGGCGTCCAGGTCCCTGGACGCCTCCTTCTCTCACTACCCGCCTCTCTCTCACAGCCTCTCGCACACCCGTTTTAGCCTATTGAACCACAGAGTGAGGATTCCGAGGTACTTACCGGGTCGTGATCGTCCTCTCCCGCGTCACCAGCATCCGCAGCAGCCTCCGCGGCCAGGAGAGGCACCTCCATCCCCTCCTCCGCAGCAATCTCCTCTGCTGCAGCCTCCTCGGCATCATCCCTCAACCTCCTCGCACGACGAGCCAGTCGTTTTCGCTTCCCTGGAACCTGGCTCGATCCTCCTCGCTCCATGGGGACTAAGAATAGGTCGTCTGGGTGACTGGGTCGTCAGATTGAACAGTAAATGAGCAAAAGGGGGGGGCAACCCTTATAAATAGGAATTAGCTTCTTTGGGGCGTCCAGGCGCCTAGACGCCCCCTTAATTTTTATTTATTTCAAAATTCAAAAAATTTTGGGGCGTCCAGGCGCCTGGACGCCCCCAAAACAAAAAAATCAAACAAAATAAAAAAATAAAAGTTGGGGCGTCCAGGACCCTGGACGCCCCCAAAACAAAAAATAAAATAAAAATTAGGGGCGTCCAGGCCCCTGGACGCCCCCATAATAAAAAATTTTCAAACAAAAAAAATATAATATATTTATATAAGAATATGTATATAATCCAAACAAAATAAAAAAACACAAAGAAAAAGAAAAACCATAAAAAAAGATAATAATTAAGGGGACGGGGGTCCGAAACATCCAAATGCCAAATTTTATTCCATCAGAAAAGCAGAGTGAACTACATCAGGGGCTTAGGCGCTTTAGGCCTTAACTTCCCCAGTTCGGTTACATAAGCCCTCCACGGTTCGCATTCTTCCACCACGTGCGCTAAGGCCTTTCCCGCAACACTTGTCTTCCAGGGAGCTTTAATGGCCTTCGCTTCCTTCGCGTCTGCTTCAGTGCCCAACTCCCTTTTCTTCAAAGGAACAATGTCAGTCGGTGGCGGGAACGAATGGCGTGGGATGCCAATCTGGAGGCAGCACCGATGCGCGTTGTAAAGAACAAACTCGGTCGCGCCGATCAGTTGAAGATCAACTTCGGGAGAAGGCCTCATGAGAGATCAAGCGAAAGCAAACATGCCGGTGCGCAAGTAAGAAGCCTTGTGTCACGGTGCGGAAGTGAGACCGCCAGTCTTCACGTTTCTTCAGCCACGGAACGCGGTTCACTACAGTACCACCAAAGCCTAACACGTCGGCTATGTGGTGAAGCGGGCTTTGTTGGAAGAGCTTCGAAACGGTTGGCATTCCCTCGCGGTGGTCGAATTTGAAATGCAAATCCAGCCAGCAATTCAAGACAAGTGCACAACCAAATGGAGGCTTACCCATGCTCGAGGCAGTAAGGCCGCTGTAAAGATAGGCGAGGACGGCGGGTCCCACCCTCTTTCCACGCCAGATCCCGCAGATAGCACTCAGTTGGTCTTCCTCCACCATGTTGTCGGTATAAGGAACAAGAGAGCACCCGCCAGACAAATGGTGAACCCCTTCATGATTCCCTCCAAATAGTCATCGTCTGGTGACCCTCTCAGGGCGTTCATGACCCACTCCGCAAGCTTTTGGAGATCGATCCCCTTCTGAGTACGGACCTTTCTAGCTGCGTCGGGCGGCATGAAGCTTCCAAGGACGCTTTCAGAAGTACCCCGTGTCAGCATCCGCATAGCCTTCACCTTCCCGTCACTCTTGAATTTCTTCAAACCAAGCAGAAGTTCCACCTCCTCGAGGAGGATGGTCACCTCGAAGGTCGGGAAGATAAAAGTGTGGGTCTGGGGATGCCAGACCTCCACTAGCGCGCCCATAGCCGCCCAGTCCATACGAATCTTCTCGTAATGCTTGGCGTGAATAAGGAGCCCCTGCAGATGCCACTTCGAGAGTATGGCCCTCATGCCAATGGAGATATTGGAAGTCAGCTTTGAAAGCCATGGCAGCTTGGAAAACTTCCTCGGGCCTGGGAAGAGTGGATATGGCTGGGAGAGGAAAGAAGAAGAAATGAAGGAAGTAAGAAGAAGGTTCACGTGCAGAAATTTGAAAAGAGTCGGCTTACCATATGCGACATGATCGTCCCACTCAGATGACCCTCGAGGTCGGAAAGTCGCCTAATCTCGCTGCTAGGCTTGCTCCTCTTCATAACGCGGGAAGACTCTCCTTCCATCCTGAAGATCTCTAGATTCTCCTCTCCTTCCTCTCCTGAGCTTCCAAAACCCACCTTGGTGCATTTGAATGAACTAGCCTAAGGGGAGTTCTTATAGGAAGGGAAGGGTGCTACAGGACAGAACATGTCACATCAGTGGTCATTGTCAAGATTTTGTCTGGATCTCCTTTGAACTGTGGTGCGATTCTGCTACCTTTTGATGTTGCTAACCTTTGCTGGCCTGTGCAGGTTTTACTAACGGACGTCTTTGTCCTATCTCCTGTCCCACCTTTCATTGGTTGGTCCCACCATGTCATGCATCATAGTATATGATACCTACGCTACTAGAACATGTCAAGGACCTTGCGGCCCGAACGAATCTGGGATTTGAGTTCCCCTTCAACAAAAACGGTGATGATCCCGGAAGAGTTTGGGTTGTACGGATAGGCCGTCAATTTGTGATAGAATGGGGACGACGGTTCCATTCAGTGAGTTGGTGCGCGGATAAACGGGCCCCAGCCCAGTATCAGCTCACCGGGTCGGTATCCTGACCCGTTCTTCACAAGTTGACAATATTATCCTTGGCTATTTTCTATTTTAGTTTGTTTTGAATTTTTCTTTAAACCCAGCATGCATTCATATAGGACTTTGATTTATTGCGGAAGATCATTCAAGCGATTCGATTGTGAAAGCCGTTGTGTTTCAATTCCTACAAATATGAGATATTCCACTCTGAATGAAATACTGAGTTTCCTTGAGACAGCCCTACGCTGCTCTTCCAAAGGAGACCCTTGTTTGGACAGACCCTCAGATATTCCTTTACCTTTTTGACCCACCTTGGCCGCAGCACTTCCACATTGGCTGGTAACCGCTCCCCAAAGGTGAAACCTCCGGTTTATGACCCAGGTACTTCCACACCGAGAAGTTGGTCTCTTTTGTTTCGTGCCTGAGTGCACATCTCACCCTCCCTTATTTGATCTCCGTCCAAGCAATCGTCAATATTTGAAAGACCTTCTTCAAGGTCGCCTCATTGAAACTCAGGAAAGATTCCAAACAGTAACGTCACAAGCGTGTCTCATCACACCTTGGCATCAACTTATCAGTCCGCTCCCACTTCATTCACTCCACTTCGATACCATTCCACTACGTGTCGCTCCCTTGCAAAGCAGACGCCAAGGCGGGGCAGCTGTAGACACGCCATTCTTGACGTCTCCTGAGAAAGTCTCATATTACTATACGACGCCCCGCGACGGCTTACGCATTTCGAATCACTCGAGTGCTTCCTTTTCCTGAGTCTTCTTCCGCCTTTTTCGGCATCCGGAATCGTCTCGTCACGGCATTCGGACGGCATCAACACCAGTCGACGCATCAAGAGGTTCCGGAATCAAGAAGGGGGTCTGCCGGGCGGCCGCCGACGCCTGATTTGAGGACCCGGGTGGGTCTTAATGGGGGCGTCCAGGCCCCTGGACGCCCCCATTTTTATAATTTATTTTATTATTTTTCTCAGGGCCCAAAAATAAATAAAAATATATATATATTAATGGAGGCGTCCAGGACCCTGGACGCCTCCATAAAAACTAATAATAATAAATATTTATAAAATGCCAGTTGGCATAAAAAAATAAAATAAATAAAAAATACATATTAATGGAGGCGTCCAGGCCCCTGGACGCCTCCATAAAAATAAATAAAAAAATTAAAATGCCAGCCCTTGTATAAAAGACAAAGAAAAATAAAAAAATAATAATAAACTTTTGGAGGCGTCCAGGCCCCTAGACGCCTCCATCAACTCCCTCACGGGCGCCGGCCACCGAACGACGGTTTGTCGTGTGTGAAAAAAGCCAAATATAGAGACGTCCGGTCAGCTGGACGCGCCCATTTCTGAATCATGAGGCGCCGCTCACAAAACCACGCGTTGTGCCGAACCGCGTGCGGCCGTCGTCGGTTTTCGGTGGACCTGCTTGAGGCGTCCGGTACCCTGGACGCCTCCACAAAAGTATTCTAAAAAAATCAATAAAAATAGAATAAAATATTATTTCGGCCCTGATGGAGGTGTCTAGGGTCCTGGACGCCTCCACCTTCCGGAGCTCTATAAATAGAGGCCCACCCCCTCAGTTCTAGGGGAGCTAAGCAGTGATCCGATAGGCTGCCGGAGCCCAGAGGCTACGGAGTCATTTTTCTAACCCGTGGGGTCTTTTGTAGGTGGAGGTTCTGCCGACTTCTCGGGTGCCTACGCTCGCGAGAGGAAGGTCGTCTTCATCCACCGCGCTTCCCCGTCGTCCCCACGCTGCCGGAGCTCCGCCGGATTTCACCCTCGGCTCATCCAATAAGCCTTTTCTTCCCCTTTTTCTCCATAGTTCTTTACATTCATCATATTGCATCCTCTATCCCCCTTCACAAGGGCGCCTCTTCTCTTATACTTCTTGCATCATCATCTCATTTTCCTCCTACTCGAGTCCGAGAGGGGTTTAAAAGATAACACCAACCAGGTGTGTGTCTTGCCATCATTTCGTTATTTTTACCGCGAGGATTTGAATACTACACCTCCATCTTTCTAATCCACTTGTCATTTATTTGTCGTTGTTTTGCAAGGGTACCCGAGGAAAGCCCTCTCCGTCGGCCGGCCGGAAGGAGAGGAAGAAGCAACCCGCCATGTCCCGCTCTTGAGGTAGGCGCGATCACTTTCTTATTTTGGGGTCTTTCGGCCCCTGGCGATCACATCTTTTCATCGAGGCCGCGGCGAGTCACTTCCCCAATGGCCGTTTAAATTTCGTTTCCTATATTCTCTTTATATTTTGTTAAATTCTGCTTATATCATCGAGGCCGCGGCGAGTCACTTCCCCAATGGCCGTTTAAATTTTCGTTCCTATATTCTTTCTATATTATATTATATTTTGCTCATATCATCGAGGCCGCGGCGAGTCACTTCCCCAATGGCCGTTTAAATTTCCGTTCTTATATTCTCTCTATAATCTGTTATATTCTGCTCATATCATCGAGACCGCGGCGAGTCACTTCCCCAATGGCCGTTTAAATCTCTGTTCTTATATTCTCTTTTATATTCTGTTATATTCTGCTCATATTCTCGAGGCCGCGGCGAGTCACTTCCCCAATGGCCGTTTCAATTCTTGTTATTTAATTTCTGCACCATTCCCGTCCCCCCGAGGCCGCGGCGAGTCACTTCCCGCTATGGCCGTTTGAACCCCATATCTTGCTATATTATACTTGTCCCGCTCGCCCCAACGGAGCAATCTCCCGTGGTGGCCCCTTCTCTCTTCTCTATCATTTCTGTGTTGCAGCAAAACAAACAAAAAAAGAGGAGCCCGCGCGCTCTCCGCATCCTCTTCCTCGCACCATCGAACTCCGAACCGCGTGACGTCGCTCACAAACGGGGTCGAGAAGAAATGGCATGCCTGGTCAGAAGCTATTTCCGAGGATTGGGTAACACCTCGCTCGGACAGCAGCGGCTGATGCAGACAGTCACCACTAAAGAAAATTACTGCCCATCAACGGCAGATGAAGAAGAAATGGAGGATATAATGAGGATGTCGTCGGTCGATGACAACGGACACAATGACGGCTTTGAGATCGAAGCCGATGAAACCTCTCCCGAGCGGGAAGAAAGAAGAAGAATTTCTGTGTTCGAGAGGCTGACCTTTCCGCAACAAGCAAGGCGGAGGGTCCATCGACGAAGAAGGAGGATGCAGGTTTTCACTTGCAACATGGCTGGTGTATCCAGCCGATATGGGGAGCTTCCTGAAGACCCCCAAGAACTGGCGCAGTTGGCCGAACGGCCGGGACCAGCTACCCGTAGGACAGAAGCAGCAAGAGGGCTTCTGACAACGATGAAAGAGAAACAGCCCCAGTTATACCTTCACTGGGATGACAAAGCCCCCGTCTTGACCGCTAATGTGGAAACGACGGAAGAAGAAGACGACGTACTCCTCGACATCCTGCCCGAGGGTACGTCCGGGGAAACAACAGAAGGTGTCCCCACCACTATAGACCCATCAGTCTTGATGCTGCTGCAAAGATATCAACGGGAAATAAATTCCCTGAAGAAACAGCTGATGGAGAAAACTGAACACTCATCGGCCTCCAAACCACCCGAAGTCCAAGGTGAATCATCCCGGGGAGCGGCTCGTCGAGATGACCCTCTACCACTTTACACACTACCCCAGCCGTCAGAGCCAACTGTGACGACAGCACAACAGCGGCCACCACAGCCTCAGCCGCTGCTACCTCCGGTGCTTCCTCAGGTGCACCCAACACCCCCGCTGCTGCGTCCTCCACAGGCGACCACCCTGGTCACCCCGTACCTGCAGCCAGCACACTTCTATCCGGAGCCAGTCGACCCCACGGTCGTAATCCGGATGATGGTGGAGAGGATGATCGAGCTGAAGCTCGCAGAGAAGAGCGAAGGCGACTACGTCGCATTCGATGCCTATCGGGTGCCCTACCCGCAACACCATGCGGCTAAGCGACTTCCCCCGGGAGTCAACAAGCCGCCCAAATTTGACAAATTCAACGGGAAAGGTTCCCCAAAAGAACATATTGCATATTATATGACCGTTATGGGTGATCTGTCCACCGACGAGTCATATCTGCTGAAATTCTTCGGGTCCTCGCTGACGGGGCTCGCATTTGAATGGTACTCCAGCCTCTCGGCCGGGTCAATCAATGACTGGTCAGATATGCAGAGGAAGTTCAGAGAAAGATTCCATGTCACAGAGAGGGAGGTCACAGTGGCCGAACTCTATTCGACAAAACAAAGGGCAGATGAGACCGCCCTTGACTACATCAAGAGGTGGAGGAACCTCGGAATGAGATGCAAGCGACCCCCGCATCAGGAGGACGCTGTGCAAATATGTAAACAAAATCTCAGGAGGGACGTCCTGGAAAAAATGATCGGAATGGAAATACGGTCGTTCGACCGGCTGAATAATGTGGTAGCCGAGGTGGAGGCTTTCCTAGCTAAACCTGTCCCGACGTCAGCTGTCAGCATAGCCCAGAAAGGCAAGGCTGCGGAGCGGCGCCCCACACCCAAAGAAGCAAATGCGCTTGATATCAAGGCATTCGAACAACAGAAGGAGAAAGGCAAGAAGGCGGCTCCCCCGCAACCTGCGAAAGCTCCAGATGACAAAGAGGGTCCTTCGTTGAGGGACAAAATGAAGAAGGCTTATTCCTTTCCTAAGGATAAGACCCGGATCCTGTTTGACTGGGTAACAGAATACAGTATGGTCACTCTGCCTGAGCCAAGAAGACCAGAGGACCTCAAAAGAAGAGACAGTCCAAGATTCTGCCCCTATCACCAGATGCTGGGACATTCAATCGAAGATTGTTATGTTTTCAAAGACATCATCGAAGGGATGGTGAAGAAGAATGAGATAGAGCTGGGAGAGTACAAAGTAGACCCTCCTCAGCCACATGAAGCTCCTCCCCGAAGAGCAGCAGTCAACATGGTCTCCCTCTACCAGGCGTTACCTGAGGAGATCTCTGAAGCAAGCACACGGAGCACCTACGAAATCCATTTCCTAGAGCCCGTGAAGGAACAGCAGGGGTGGCAGCAAATCCCTGTGAAGCACAAAAAGAAGAGGGCACCCCGCCCAAAAGAGGGGGCACATATCCGTGGCATTACACCTCGGCCTGCTCCGCCAGTGGTAGCGTCCGTATGGGTCACTCCACCTGCAGCTGTCAGAATATATACACCCAATAGGAGGAGACAAACTCCGCTGCCAGTAATCAAGGAAACCAATCCTGGGGTCCTTCAACTGCAACACTTAATTGAAGGGCTAGAGGAATATGTACAGCCCGAACTGAAACCTCTGCTGGTACGGGACCACGTCCCATGGCTAGAGCTGGAGCAACTCTCACTCAAGCAAGGGGAGGAAGCTGAAGCAGCACCACCTCAAGAGAGCAACCTGTTCTGGGGGCAAGCACCTGCAGAAATCAAAAAGAAGAAAAAGCAAAAGAAAAAGAAGAGAAAGGCCCCTGGGGCCCATAAAACACAGGTCGTCTCCTGCAATACCCTGTCAGCACTCTTCAACCTACCAGGAGAAGAGGAAGAAGAAGAAATTTGCTTCACATCCCATGCTGGGGAAGGCAAGGTCGAGACCGCAACTGCTGCACATGCCACTCGGTCAGGCCGGAAATGGGGGCGCCAGCCACCACCCAATCACAACATTGTGTTCAGAGGGGAGCAACCCTACAAGACACCCCCGCCGGTAGTTAAGGGAGTCCAAATCCCTCCTCCGTCAGGTCTATACAGCAAGACTGGGGGCAAGACAGTCCCTCCATTCCTTGAATTCGTGAAGATGTCAAAGGGGAAGCAGCCTTGTCAAGACGCTAACCCTACACCCGGGGTCAATCACCCTCGGCCAGTGCAATCTACTGAGGATGCAAATGCAGATGGGGCATGCCCTGCAGCAACCAATAAAAAAGACCCGACAGTCGGTGCAAGTCTGGAAGGTGCCGAGTCCGAGGAAGATGAAGCAGGGCCATCTGGACCCACAAATCAAAATCTCCCTAAGCCCAGGTGGGTTGAGGAGATGAAGCTCTCCAATGTCCGGGCTGGAAGCCGAATAATGAAGCTGCTCAAGAAGCTCCCTGCTCGTTTTACGATCTGGGAAATTCTCTCTTTGAGTGAAGAAACTCGACAGGCAATCATTACTGCTCTGTAGACGCCTGCCCAGTTTGAAACCTGCATAGCTGAGGCTATACCAGAAGCCAGTATGACCTTCTCTCCAGAAGACATGCTACTGCCTACTGCCAGTCACAACAGGCCGCTATATATGAAAGGGCACCTGAACGGAAGAGAACTGAACCGGATTCTGGTCGATCCTGGCGCAGCAGTCAACATCCTGCCATATAGAATATACGAGAGGTACCACTTCAATGTGCATCTCGAAAAAGCCGGGGATATGCGTATCGCTGGCTTCAACCAGAAATGTGAAGTATCTATGGGGGTGGCAGAGTTCACACTGACTCTGGCAGATTTCACTACAACGGTGCAGTTTCACGTCATTGACTCTCGCACCTCCTACAAAGCACTGCTCGGCCGCCCATGGCTGCATAAAAACTTGGTGGTGCCCTCCACACTCCACCAATGCATCAAATACAGCCTCCAGGGGAAGGAGGAAAGAATATTTGCTGACATCCACCCATTCGAGGTGTTTGAGTGTCACTTGGCAGACGCCAATCTGTATACGGGATCTCCCCGGAAGGTTTCTGAAACTGAAGCCCCCGTAGGGGCATCGAAGAATAGATCGGGTGACGGTTGGTATCCACCATCGCCGCACGGTTATGTCAAGCCGAAGGTGGTTTCCCACATCACGGCTTCTGGAAATGTCGGCAGGGTGACACCCCCAGCATTATACCCCAAAGCTAAGGAAGTGCATATTGATCGACAGCACGACCGCATCGGAGTCCCGGCCGGCCTCACCAAGCCAGTCTCCGGCCTCGATGGTCCCACTGTCGAACCTTTCAAAGCCTGGGAGGTGGCACAGGAAGATGGGCCCAGCAGCTTATTCTATTCAGCCGAGGAGCATCCCACTCAGGAAGACGCAGACTGCAGCCTCCCTGAAGATCTAGCCAACCCACGGGTCCTGTGCAGGGCCTGGCATTCACCACTGATCGGACGGCCAGGATGTTTCAAAAGCAACACATCCCTCCCGATCAGCCTAAAAAACGCAAGGAAGCTTTCCAGAAGATGTGGTATCCTGTAAATCTGGACAAAGAAATGAGACGTGTCTCTCAACATCTGGGTCTGGGCTTCACCCTGGAAGACTACTATTACAGTGGGCGGTACGAGGTGGATACCATCTCCACCTTCTATCCAATTGAAGACAGCCCTCTGGGGGCAACCTTTGATGAATATCCGGCGGAAGCCGAACATGCTGAATTAGCCCTATCCGGGAATCAACAAATGGAGACCTTGATCTCCTGCCGGTGCTGGGAGCAAGTCCGTCCTGAAGAAGCAGCCTTTCAAGCCGAATTTGATACGGCCAGCAGCAGCGAAGCCGAAGATGCTCAAGAAGCAGAAGTCTCTCCCTCCGCAGGGGTCATGCTAATGACGACTTCAACACCCTTTCTGCCAATCACGGAGGCTTTGGTCAACTCCAATCAAGGGGAGCCGGCTACCAGAAAAGAAAAAGCCACTTCCGTGGAAGATACAACTGTCCCAGAAGGCGAGACTCCCTCAACTTCTGCTACAAATCCAATATGCTGTCCGAGTCCGGCGGTAAACAACTACTGGCCTGTCATGGCTGCAACCTCATCTACAAGCACTGAAGTTGCTCCCTCACCCTCAGGAGCTGCAACGGCAACGAAAGTATCAATGGATCCATCCACACAGTCGCTAGCACAAGAGATCAAGAGACCCCATGAAGCTCTGGCGGTGTCTGACGAGGAAGTCGAAGTACTCGACCCTCAAGATGGTATTCCAGACTTCGTCGACCTCCAACTGGCACCTCCGGAGATAGAAGACGGAGGCCAAGCCACAGTCGACGAACTGATAGAAGTCAACCTGGGAAATGAGAAGGACCCTAGGCCTACCTTCCTCAGTGCCCAACTAGCCCCGGAAGAACGGGAGCTGTACATTCAACTACTGCTAGAATACCGGGATTACTTCGCCTGGACTTATAAAGAGATGCCGGGTCTAAGTCCCGCCGTCTCACAACATGAGCTGGCAATCAACCCTGAAGCCGAGCCGGTGAAGCAACCGCCGCGGCATATGAGGCCAGAGCTCATCACCCGAATCTGTGCCGAAGTTGACAAGCTCATTGATGTGGGATTTGTTGAAGAAAATCAGTACACCACATGGCTGGCGAATATCATCCCCGTGAAAAAGAAGAATGGACAGATCCGGATTTGTGTTGACTTCCGAGATCTAAATAAAGCCTGCCCTAAAGATGACTTCCCGGTGCCAATAACCGAGGTCATGATCGATGCTACAACCGGCCATGAAGCCCTGTCATTCATGGATGGGTCGTACGGCTACAACCAGATTTGGATTGCGGAGCATGACCGGGTCCATACTGCTTTCCGAACTCCTAAAGGCATTTATCATTACAAGAGAATGCCATTCGGACTGAAGAATGCTGGCGCAACCTATCAGTGCGCAATGACCAAAATTTTTGATGAATTGCTCTACCACAAGGTCGAGTGCTACATAGATGACCTGGTGGTCAAAACCAGAAGAAAAGAAGATCACCTACAAGACCTCCGGATTGTTTTTCAGAGGCTGAGGCAGCATGAGCTAAAACTGAATCCTATGAAATGTGCGTTCGGAGTGTCGAGCAGAAAATTCTTGGGCTTCGTCGTCCGATATCGGGGGATCGAGATAGACCCCGCAAAGATCAAGGCAATTCAGGAGTTACCTCCACCAAGGAACATCTCCGAGCTGAGGTCACTACAAGGCCGCTTGGCTTACATCCGGCGGTTCATTTCCAATTTGTCAGGGCGATGCCAGCCTTTTCACAAGTTGATGATGAAAGATGTTCCCTTTTATTGGGATGAAGATTGCCAAACAGCCTTTGACAAGCTAAAAGACTATCTGAAGACTCCTCCAGTATTGGGCGCACCGGTGAAAGGACGGCCGTTGATACTGTATATAGCAGCTACACACAATTCTCTGGGGGCAATGCTAGCCCAGAATAATGAAGAAGGGAAAGAGCAAGCCCTCTATTACCTCAGTCGGAGACTGGTCAGAACTGAAGAAAAATACACTTATATTGAGAAGATCTGCTTGGCACTAGTCTTCGCAGTCAAAAAGCTCCGGCATTATATGTTGTCGCATGAAATCAGCTTGGTGTCCAAGGAGGATCCCCTGAAATATATCATGTCCCAGCCGGCACTCAAAGGCCGCCTAGGCAAATGGGCGGTAATCCTTATGGAGTTTGATGTCTCCTACGTACCGCGTAAGGCCATCAAAGGTCAAGCTATTGCAGATTTCTTTGCTGAACATCCGATACCCGGGGAAAGCCCGTGGGAACCGGAACTTCCCGAGGATGAGACCCTAGAAGCCGCCCAAGTGCAGCCTTCCTCATGGCAGCTATACTTTGATGGCGCTTCCAGAATTGACACCTCTGCTACCGGATCATCCAGGGTCAGAGTAGGAGCAGGCATAGTCTTGAAGTCCCCAGAAGGAGAAGTGGTGCATACTTCCTGCTCCATAAACAAACAATGAAGCAGAATATGAAGCCTGATAATCGGGTTGCAGATTGCTCTGTCCATGGGAATTCAGATGCTGGAAGCATTCGGAGACTCCATGCTAGTTATAAAACAGCTGGAAGGAGAGTTCGAGGTGCGAAAGCAAGAGCTCCTCCCCTATCACCAGTTGGCAACTCGCCTGATGTCAAAATTTTACTTCATCAGCATTAAACACATCAATCGAGGCCAGAATGCTCAGGCAGACGCCCTCGTTAAGTTGGCCAGTTCATTGGCGGTCCCGCCAGACACAAGCCTGAATATATCAGTGATCAACCGCCGACAGGTCCCCAGCGTAACAGAGGTTCTGGCTGACGAAGAAGAGATGGAAGTAGCAGTCATCGAAGGGGTTCAGCAGCCCGACTGGCGAGAGCATCTCCTACGCTGGCTTCAACACCAGCAACTTCCAAAAGAAAAGGAACAAAGAATGAAGCTCCTGAGGATCAAGGATTCTTACGAGATGAGAAGCGGGACCTTGTTCCGAATTATGGCAGATGCCCAAAGGAAAGTCCTACTCCGTTGCTTGTCTTCAGCAGAAGCGGGACAGGTGATGCAAGAAGTTCATGCAGGATCAGCTGGGGCACACCAGGCCGGTCCGAAAATGAAGATAGAGATAAAGAAATTGGGTTACTATTGGCCCACTATATTCAATGATTGCTGCAAGTTCGCCAAGGCTTGTCAGAAATGTCAAGAACATGCTAATGTGGCGAGAAGACCCCCAGTGCCACTACATCCCACTCTACCAAGTTGGCCGTTTGCTCAGTGGGGCACGGACGTGGTAGGGCCACTTCCAGCATCTTCATCAAGGTGCAAATACATCTTAGCAGCTACAGACTATTTCTCCAGATGGGCGGAGGCAGTAGCACTGAGAGATGTGACCGGAGAACTAGTTGCGAGATTCTTCCGGCAGAATGTAATATTTCGGTTCGGGATCCCCAGCCGAATCATCTCTGATAATGGCAGCCATTTCAGGAACCAGAAGGTTTATCGGCTGGCCGACAAATACAAAATTGACTAGAGGACATCCTCCCCCCTATAACCCTCAAGCCAATGGATTAGCAGAGGCCTTTAACAAGACCTTGTGCACACTATTGGCGAAGACTGTCAAGTCTAACAAAAAGGATTGGGAAGAAAGGATGTACGAAGCACTTTGGGCTTATCGTACTGTCTACAAGACCCCAACCGGCTGTTCACCCTTCTCCCTTGTCTATGGGTCGGAAGCTGTAGTGCCGATCGAACTTGAAGTTCCTTCATTGCGAGTTGCCATCCAGCACGGATTAGTCAGAGGTGAGCAGACCAACGCAGAAAGAAGATTGGAAGAGATCGCTGAGCTCGAAGGAAAACGCCTCCAGGCGCAACAAAACATCCAACTCTACCAAGCTCGCATGGCCCGTGCTTTTGACAAGTTAGTCAAGGGTCGAGAGTTCAAGAAAGGAGACCTGGTGATGGTCAAAAGAAGAGAAGTGATGGCCTCTAACCCCAAAGGGAAACTGGTCGAAAATTGGGTCGGACCGTATATCGTCCGCCGAGTATATGAAGGGGGTGCCTACGTCCTTGTAGACCACAAAGGAGCCGTCCAGTTCTCTCCCCTCAACGGAAAACACATTAAGCTGTATCATGCGGCGCAGCCGACACACCCCGAGTGATCGGTCGGAACATACCCTTTTCCTTGGTTAGCGGCATTCCGCCCTAATCGAGCTACCCTTCTCCTTGGTTAGTGGCATTCTGCCCTAACCGAGCTACCCTTCCCCTTGGTTGGTGGCATTCCGCCCTAATCGAGCTACTTTTCCTTGGTTAGTGGCACTCCGCCCTAATCAAGCTACTTTTCCTTGGTTAGTGGCACTCCGCCCTAATCAAGCTACTTTTCCTTGGTTAGTGGCACTCCGCCCTAATCAAGCTACTTTTCCTTGGTTAGCGGCATTCCGCCCTAATTGAGCTACCCTTCTCCTTGGTTAGTGGCATTCCGCCCTAACCGAGCTACCCTTCCCCTTGGTTAGCGGCATTCCGCCCTAATCGAACTACTTTTCCTTGGTTAGCGGCATTTCGCCTTAACCGAGCTACCCTTCTCCTTGGTTAGTGGCATTCCGCCCTAACCGAGCTACCCTTCTCCTTGGTTAGCGGCATTCCGCCCTAATCGAACTACTTTTCCTTGGTTAGTGGCACTCCGCCTTAATCGAGCTACTTTTCCTTGGTCAGTGGCACTCCGCCCTAACCGAACTACCCTTTCCTTGGTTAGTGGCACTCCGCCTTAATCGAGCTACTTTTCCTTGGTTAGTGGCACTCCGCCCTAACCGAGCTACCCTTTCCTTGGTTAGTGGCACTCCGCCTTAATCGAGCTACTTTTCCTTGGTCAATGGCACTCCGCCCTAACCGAGCTACCCTTTCCTGGGTTAGTGGCACTCCGCCTTAATCGAGCTACTTTTCCTTGGTCAGTGGCACTCCGCCCTAACCGAGCTACCCTTTCCTGGGTTAGTGGCATTCCGCCCTAACCGAGATACCCTTTCCTTGGTTAGCGGCACTCCGCCCTAATCAAGCTACCTTCTCCTTGGTTAGCGGCATTCCGCCCTAACCGAGATACCTTTTCCTTGGTTAGCGGCATTCCGCCCTAATCAAGCTACCTTTTCCTTGGTTAGCGGCATTCCGCCCTAATCGAGCTACTTTTCCTTGGTTAGCGGCATTCCGCCCTAACCGAACTACTTTTCCTTGGTTAGCGGCATTCCGCCCTAACTGAACTACTTTTCCTTGGTTAGCGGCATTCCGCCCTAACCGAACTACTTTTCCTTGGTTAATGGCACTCCGCCTTAATCGAGTTACTCTTCCTTGGTTAGTGGCATTCCGCCCTAATCAAACTATTTCTCCTTGGCTAGCGGCTTTCCACCCTAATCAAGCTACTTCTCCTTGGTTAGTGGCATCTCGCCCTGATCAAGCTACCCTCTCTCGGATCACATTCCAAATAAAAAAAAAGAAAAGAGAAATTGGGGTTAAAAATAGAGATACCCCGCCAGACTTGCCCCCACATCGGGACAAGTGCAAAAATGGCTATAACCCGGCTGTGGCGAAAACCCGAAAGGGCGTCGCAGGCAAAATTGGGTACCCCGCCACGTGAAAACCCGAAAGGGCGCGTGGGCAAAAGTAAGAAGGGGCTGGCTTCAGCGAAAACCCGAAAGGGCGCTTGAGTCGGTAAAGTGGTAATTTCCCAAATGCCTCTCCTATTTTTCATCCAATAAGACTCCGAAAGGGACAATCATCAAAGTCCCACCGGGAATACTTTAACAAACCCTTTTTTTTTTGACCCTCATCATCATCGACGAGATCGGTCGATCTCTGTCCATAACTTGGACCTTACGTCCTTGTTAATAACCTCATCTTTGCTTCGGCATGTGACCCATGTCGATGAACAAACCCTTTTCGACCCTCGTCATCATCGGCGAGATCGGTCGATCTCTACCCCCAACATTGGACCTTACGTCCCTGTTGACAACCCCATCCTTGTTTCGGCAGTGACATATGCCGACGAACAAACCCTCTTCGACTCTCGCCATCATCTACGAGATCGGTCAACCTCTACTCTTGAACTTGGATCCTACATCCTTGTTAATAAACCACTTCCTTGCTTCGACATTTAACCAGTGTCGACGAAATAAACCTAAGACCCACCCTTGTCCTCATCAAGGACGGTCGGCGTTCCCGCGATCCAGTTCTTCTGAATCTCGATTTAAAAAAAAGAGAAAAGAAATTGGGGTTAAAAATAGAGATACCCCGCCAGACTTGCTCCTATATCAGGTCAAGTGCAAAAATGGCTATAACCCGGCTGTGGCGAAAACCCGAAAGGGCGTCGCAGGCAAAATTGGGTACCCCGCCGCGTGAAAACCCGAAAGGGCGCGCGGGCAAAAGCAAGAGGGGGCTGGCCTCGGCGAAAACCCGAAAGGGCGCTTAGGTCAGTAATGTGAATAAAAAATTTTGAATGATGAATAGTGATGAACCATCCGCCGTCCAAAAGGCCACTTTCAAGGTCGTGACGAGGATCTTCATCCGATATCCCACTTATACACGTCCAGTGTCTATACCCTTTTGACCCTTGTCACCATCGGCAAGATCGGTCACTACCTATCCGGTTTTTGTCACCATCGGCAATACCGTCTACCCTTTTTGACCCTTGTCACCATCAGCAAGATCGGTCACTACCTATCCAGTTTTTGTCACCATCGGCAATACCGTCTACCCTTTTGACCCTTGTCACCATTGGCAAGATCGGTCACTACCTATCCGGTTTTTGTCACCATCGGCAATACCGTCTACCCTTTTGACCCTTGTCACCATCGGCAAGATCGGTCACTACCTATCCGGTTTTTGTCACCATCGGCAATACCGTCTACCCTTTTGACCCTTGTCACCATCGGCAAGATCGGTCACTACCTATCCGGTTTTTGTCACCATCGGCAAGACCGTCTACCCTTTTGACCCTTGTCACCATCGGCAAGATCGGTCGCTACCCTTATCCGGTTTTTGTCACCATCGGCGATACCGTCTACCCTTTCGACCCTTGTCACCATCGGCAAGATCGGTCGCTACCCATCCGGTGCTTGTCATCATCGGCAAGACCGTCTACCCTTTCGACCCTTATCGCCATCGGCAAGATCGGTCGCTACCTATCCGGTTTTTGTCATCACCGGCAAGACCGTCTACCCCTTTTCGACCCTTGTCACCATCGACAAGATCGGTCGACTACTCTCTAACCTGGGCCTTCCGCCCTCACTGACCAACAAAACATCGTGGCATCGACATTTGACCCATGTCAAGGGTCATAACACACCTCTCATCATCATCGGTAAGGTTCGCTAGGGGCATCTGCCTATGCCCCACATTAGCGAAGGTCCCGTTCCGGGAACGGCTACATCGCGGTGGAGCGAACACCTCACCCCTTCCTTGAAGGCGTGAGCGCTCTCCTGCGCCATCAGCAAGTATCCCTAGGTTCGGGTGACCATCCAGAACAAAGAAAAGAAGTCGCGATTGACGGCAACAAAAAGAAATATTTCCATTTAATGAGAATGGGTGGAACACATTCTTTTGCCCGGGGCATCCCCCGGGGGTACATGAGCTCCGAAGACAAAAGGAGCATTACAAAAAAAAAAAAGCAAGGTCACGGCAGAGGGCGTCGGAAGATGTCTGCCAAGTCTAAAAGGCCCAGCGAAGGATATCGTGTCAACTCTTGCAAACGGGACTCGGTGGCTGTCAGCTGAAATAACCTCTCGTCTAGTGAGGCAAGCTGTCCCTCAGCCAGGTCAGCCTCTTCCGTTGTCTGGACCTCTAGGCGCTCTCCTTCCTGCAGCTCGGCTTCGACCTTAGCAAGTTCCGAGCGCAACTCGTCCATCCGTGCCGTGAGGAGCATCCGACGTTCCGAGATATTGCTGGCAACATTTCTCAGCTGTCCCACGGTCATCCTCAATGAACTAACGGCGGTACGGCAATCTGCCTTCTCCAGCTTCGCGGTAGTCAGCTGATCAGAAACCTCTCGACTGAGGAACTCCCGCCTGTTGGCATGTTTTAACAACATCACAACCCGCGGGGTCCAATCATCCATTGGACAGTCGAATGCTAAAAGAGATCGGGAGAGATGATCTATCAAGCTTCTCAGCTGAAGATAAGTCAGGTCCGGAGAAGCTAGCATGGCCCGCTGGAGGTTATCCAGAGACTGCCACACCATGTCTCCAGAAAATTGTAGGCCCAGTGGCGAAGTCTCGGGGAGCTGAAAGTCTACCCTGCTATCTACCTCGGCCCAGATATCGCCGGCTACCCCGAGAGACGTCGACGGCATAGTCTGTACGACGCCCATATCCAGCCTGACTATTGCGGCTACATCAACTGGAGGAACCTCCATGATGGCAACTTCCTTGCCCGCCCGTTGCGGTGAGGCTACAACAACCGTGTCGACGATGGAAGGCGCTAGCTCTTCCTGAGCAGTCTCACCGGCCGCTGAGGCAGGAGAGCCCTCTATGATCGACAGAGCTTTAATGATATCGGCCTCGCCTGCAATAATTTCCCCTGCCTCTATTTCCGAGGGGCCACTCGGCTTCAGCAATGACTCGTCACCGGCAACCAGGACCTGAGTCCCTGCAACGTCGGGCGGGCCGCTGACCTCGGCAATCACACCTAGCTCCTCCGAGGTCGCTACAACAGCATAGGTCCGTGGAAGCCGCAGGGCAATAGGCCTCACAACTGGTGGGAAGGCCGACTGACCCATATCCACATCTGGAAGGGGTACGCGGATCATTATAGCCGGCGCTACCACCTCAGCCTGCATTCCATGTATATACATCAGCCAGCTGGCTTGAAAATTAAAAGAAGTGCTGCAAGTGGGAATCGAATGCTTCCTACCTCAACCGGCACTATATTTAGGCCTCCCAAAGTGGCCCCTGAAGATTCAGGCCCCTCTCCTGTAGCCGGGTATGATGGCCCGTGCTCGGCTCCCAATAGCCTCGGAGGGCTAAACGTCGGCAGGTCGCTCTCGTAAGTTGATGAAGCCCCGGCGTCCTCAGCCTCGGTGTCGACCATGGGGAACCCCTCGTCATCGGCAGAGCCGCCGCCATAATCAACCTGTTCAGAAGAGGATGACTCTTCTGCTTGTTCTCGAACCTCAAGTACCTGAGCGGGAACTAGGCTGCCAGGGGAGGGCCCTCTATCCAGAGCCTCCTCAGCGATCTCTGTCTCGGGAGCATCCGTTGGCGGAATATCTAGGGGCTGGTCCCTTGGAAGTCCTTGCTCTCCGATGACAACCTCTGCCGAGGCGCCCACCTCAGGGAGCAGTGTGGGTCGAATGTCGACTAGAGTCAAAGGACAATAAATAATCAGGACTTGACTGAAATTACAACATGCCACTGAACTCTACGGGCGAGCTGCAAATTACCTTCTGTTTCTCGATGGGGTGTCGGTGAAGGCAAGTCGCCCTCAACAGAGGTCAAGGGGACTTCCCTCTCTCTCTCCCCGGCAGCAGCTCCGGTTGCCGCCTCCAACCCAACAACGGCAAGGACAGTGCCGGCAGCTACTGAAAAGAAAGATGGTCAGCCCAGGCGGCCGAAACAATCAAATAGGCCATGCAAGAATAAGAAGTCACCTTCGCCTTCAGGCCCTTGTGTCCGAGCGGCCTCAAATTCAGAAAATGACGGAACTTGTGGAAGGGGAGCCGTGGACTCTTCCTCAGCGGCCTTCCTCCGACGTGCCCGAGTAGCACGGGAGTCTGCCCTCTTGGCTTTCTTAGCCCTGCTGATGGCCTCCCTGACCTGAGACCTGGTCCGCTTCCGCAAGTCCCCAGGCGGTAATGGCGTCGTGGTGGGGGCCGGCTCTGGAATGTTAAAATATGAAGGCTTCTGCGCCTTAGATATCAACTCCCTACAGTGTCGGGTCGCTTCCATAGAAAGGCGAGCTGCAAAAACACATGAGTAAGAAGATGCACACTAAATATAGGGGAAGCAGCTTCAGGCTGAAGAAGAAAACAAGCATTACCTGGCATCCCCGTATATCGAAGACTGAGTGGCCAGTAAAGCAATACTGGCGCCTTGTCCCGGGAAGCCGCCTCGCGGATCAGCCAGCATACATCACCAATTGTTTCACTTTTCTCCGTCAGTTGGGCCAAATCTTCATGGCCGCAGGAGGACAAGTGATGATATAAGCTCAAGTGGTCAAATCCCCGACCGTCGACATACTTGAAGAATATTAGAAGCTGATGGCTCCGAATGGCTTCTAGCGGACTGGCAACTGAAAGCCCATGAGAATGAAGTAGGGCGAATATCCAGGGGGTGTTGGTATACAAGTCAGCCCGCCTGTTTTCCCTCCCGATGAAGGTCCGATAAGGATGAAAATGATAGACTTCCGGGCGCCAGCTCGCCGTACTGGGAAGAGGTTCTTCCACCGGAAGGGGGATCGTCTGGAGAGCAACCCTCTCACTGCTAACCCGGCACAGCCCCCAGAGAGTCTTAATATAATCATCCCTCTGGATCTCTGGCATCTTCGGGTCGGCTCGGGACGACTTGCCCTTCGTAGCTTTCCTGGCTTCTACATATGCCGCCACCTCAGTATTGGACCAAGATTTCAGCCTCTTCAAGTAGGCTGGATCAACATCCAGAATGGGCTCCCGCTGGGAGTCTAAAAAATGGCGTTCGGCAGCATGCCAGCAATCCTTCCGGAAGTTCTGATAAAAGCCCGTCCGTGCATTCCACCACTTGACGAAGTCTGGAGTCACTCGGGGCAGGCGAGCCGGGGTTGGCACCCTGAAGGATACATCCTCTCGGCGATGGAAGTAGTCCCACCATCCACGGGCTTCATCAGTAGCCGTCTGACCAGCCCTGTGTCTATTCGGCAGATTGAACCGGGCTGAAGAAGAAGGAATTTGCTGGTCATACCCAAAATTCCGACTGAAACGGAAAGGATAATACGGCTCCAGCCACAGCAAGCCGCTTTTTCTGAAGACTAGAACACTGGGGCGAATAGACAACGCCCATTCCACCAGTTCCGGCTCCAAGATTGGCCTTGTGCTCTTCGACCCGGTCAGCTGATGAATAAATTCCTCTGTCTCAAATAATCGGCATTGCCGCATCATGTTGACAAGAGGGCTGGAGCTGGCAGCCAAACTCCAGAAATGCAGAACACCAGGGGAATCTATTGGAACTGTCGTCAATTTCCCCCGAATGGCGAAAAGCTGGTCCGCCAGTGGAGATGGTTCGGCACTGGCAAATTCGATCATCCGCGGCAAAGGACGATCTGACTGTATTGACCGGGGAGCTGCTTCCGGAAATAGGGTGCAGACCCAGGCATTGAAAAAGTGGAGGGGACCAACTATCCGTGAATTCCTGGGGATGCGCGACTTGTGCAAATCCCCCAACATTTTGTATACAAGGCATAAAGCCACAGGACACAGGGACAGCTTCGTCCCCCAAGCCATCAAACAGGCAGGGTAAATCGCCTCCGGCCTGATCACCGTCTCATCTCCTTGGGGAAGGGCGAATGAACAAAGCCAATATGTCAAGTACGCAGCACAGTGTGTAACTGCGTCAACTCCCGTGGGATTCGGGCCAGCCTGTCGCCCTCTCCCTGAGATAACAGGATATGTTGCTTGGCGCCGAGCCATCTTCTTCCGCACCACCGCTGTCGGAACCACTGTGGGGAAGTCCTCGTAATGCTGCTCCCCACCAAAGAAATATTGAAGCCACGTGCCCATCCGCACGCGCCTCTTCTCACCGGGCTTTCGCGCTTCCCGCGAGTCAAGTGTCAGGCGCAGCAGGGTGCGATACGCCTTCATCAAATAACGATAAGCGAAGCCCGTGAAATAGTTGCCTTCACCATCTGTCTGGTCCTTCAGCCAGTCTGCGAAGCACACTTCTTCATACGGCTCTCCATCTATCGGCAGGCCGCTCAGCTGAGAAAGGCTCCATAAATCCAATGAAGTTTCACCTTCTGCAGTGTAGAAAGTATTGTACTCTGGGCAGAAGACTTCAATCATCCCACAACATAGGCCTCGGGAGATCGGGTATCTATACCGGGAAGCGTATACGCTCTGATAAATTCCGGCGTGCACCAAGATGGGGGCGTATTGCCGCAACACGAAGTCTGTAAATTCAACCGCTCCCGGTCTGAAGGCGTGAGCATCGGTGGCTTTGAGCTCTCCAAACCACCCCACTGAAATTTGATGTTTGAACCGGACCGCCAAGCAGTCCAAAAGAAAGGGCTCGTCTCGGTATCCCCAATGGAGCGGTGCGAGGAATAGACCATATATGGGCTTCTCCCTGTCAACACGGCCGGTGGTCTCATTCCAGCGAGCTGGTGTGTATTGCGGCGCTCTCGTCAGCATCCCGGCCACGGGAAATAATTCCTGCACTCCGAGCACGACCCCCCATTTCCTGGGTTCCCCGGGGATGTACATGGGCATACCATATGTGACTGACTCAGTCAGGCTGTCCCGCTCCGCCAGTAGCGCTCCTTCAGCTCTGCGGACCAGAATTAAATCACTCTTCCCACTAAGGTTGAAGCGTTCGAGGAACGCCATCAGGTGCTTGTCTTTGGGGTGGTCCCGTCTGATGTCGTCCCCTCGGTCATACCTGAATTGGTTGCCGTCGAGGATCAACAAATGGCCGGTGTCGACGGTGTCGATTTCTGAGTCCGAAGATTCAGCCACCACGGCTATACGTCGGAGCCCCCGATCAAGGGAATGGACGTTCCCCCATGTCACGGCGACCCGAGATACAGAGGAAGAAGAGCCGGAAGCCATGTTATCTACAAAACAGCACGCGGAAAAGAACAAACAAAAGTCAGAAATTAGTGGATCAAAATAATATTTCTGACAAAATTTCGGCAGCATCTCCTCAGCTCGAGGGTTTGCCAAAAAGAAAGCGGAAGCCGTCCACAAAGGGAGCGGCCCCTAAAAGCAGCCATAGGCATTAAGCCAGGGCCGAATGGGACACCCGAGGGATCTAGCTCCGAGGACAAGTCCTACGAGAAGCCTCCCGAGGCCCGAAGAATGGGTTCAAAACCCGAACAGAATATCACTCGACTCACCCGCTCAAGGCGCGAAATCGCCCAAAAACCGGAACTCGCTCGGCGCCGCGGTGGAGGGGAATGAGGAGAGAGAAAAAATTGTTGCAAATGAGAGCTTGCGAAGAAAAAACAAAGGAGGGAGGCTTATATAGGCCCCCCCTTCATTTTGTTAAAACGGCGCGCCCCGGAGCGTGCCGTTTTAAGCAAATGGCGCGCCGGGGAGGGCGCGCCGTTTTAACCCCTCAAAGGGCCAGGGCGCGCCGGGAAGGCGGCGCCGTTTTAAGCCCGAAGGCCCAGGGCGCGCCGTAAAGCCGCGCCGTTTTAACTCGAAGCAAAGGCCGTGCCGTTTTAAGCAACGCCGTCAGGCTTCCTGCCTCACCGGATCAACATCCGACGCCAGAATTAAATGCCGGTCGAGCCTCCGTCAGCCAAACGAAGCTCATCCGCAGGCCTTGCCGCATTCCTGCCTCACTTGCACCGCCTACGTCTGGGGGGCATTTGTTGGCACTCAAAATATGATTTTTTGGCAACCAAGCCTCAAGGATGAATGATACGGCCCACTGAAGAACAGAAGCTGATAAAGATCAACTTATCAAGAGGATCCCTCAAGACTGACAAAGCCCTGAGCCACCTTGAAGGGAACGTCGGGGACTTTACCTCAGGAGAGCCGAAGTGAACCCGCAACCAACCGGCAGCGCGATCAAGCCTGCCCAATGATCCGGCATCGATCTCGTCATGCCGCTACCCCACATCCGTCGCCCGACCAAGGACGACGGTCTACCCAATGACTCTCCTAAAGAGGAAGAATGTCCTCGGCCATCCGTAACAAGGGGCCGAAGGTCCTGTCAGCAGAAGACCCCGATTACCCAGCACGGGTTCGGCTTCTCGCCATAGTGGGCCCGTTAGTGGCCGATTGACCACCAATTTAAGGTGGAATTGTCCGGGATGTAACATCACCCTGCAAGGAAGCTTCGAGCCCGAGTTCGTCTCAGCCAGAAGCACAAATCATAGTGCCGAAGACTATGACAGTAGGACACCCGTGTACTCGGACCGGACACACACGAAGTCTTGTTTAAGGCCATTCGTCCTATCAGGAGCTCTGTGAACACCTCGTCAAGGCCCTTCGATGGCCAGGGTGAGGGGAACAGTCGACGGGAGCTTCCGGAATCATCTCCGGGCCTACCGGACTGACACGCCAAGTGAATAGGTTAAAACGGCGCCGTCAAATCGGCGCGCAAAGAACAAAAGGGGGTGTTCCCCGGCGCCGTCAACCCGGCGCGCAAAAGCCAAATGGGGCCTCTCCCTGGCGCCGTCAACCCGGGGCGCCTCTTCCTGGCGCGCCGTTTTAACCCCAAGGCTATATATAGCCTGTGGACAGAAGAGATCAAGAAAAAAGGAAGATTGAGAGGAACTCCACAGAAAGAGCGGAGCAGAATCAAAAAGAAAAGAAAAGGGAATTAGAAAAAAAAGGGGGGAGGTCCAGGAGTGCTTCGATCTGACGAGTTCTCTACCCGAGCTCTCGGCGGCCCTCATCCCGCTCCACCGGAGTCTCCCTGAATCGGAGAAGAAGAGCGCCCGTTTCTTATCTATCGAGGTGGGGTTTTTCCGTGTTTCATCGGGCGAATCCCTCTGCTCCGCTTTAAGTCTTTTTCTCCTGGCATAATGTAAGTGAAGGAGGTGAGGGGCGATGATATGAGCCTCACCTCCCCTCCCTCACGATGATTTTCTTTCCCTCTTCTCGTCGTAATAGGATTCTTCTGTTAATGGAAACGGCGGCCGAGCGACAACGCCGGCGCCGGAATGTATATTCTCTACTTGTCTGTCTGTATTTTTCATATGAATGAATGGAATGGAATGTGAGTCTCTGGCCAATGCCACGCTTCTCTTTCTTCCCTGTTAGCTTCCCCTTTTCTTCTTACAGCCGGTGAAACGGTGCCGTGCGATGATGCCGGCGCCGTGGAGGATGAATGCAGAGCACCGTGGGTTTCATGTGTGAATGATTTCCTTCCTGTTTCGTCTTCCCGACGCTTTATGTCCTGCTATGGCAAGGGCTACATTGATTCCCCTCCCCGGGGGTTTTCTCTTCCGATCGAATGCTAGGAATCTTCACCGTGTAAGGTGGGTCAATATATGGGTTCCTTCAACCTGTCTGGGCCGCCCTCGCAATACCCTTTCTGTTCTTGACCATGAACAGAGGGAAATATGGGCGCCCCTACATTCCAGTTATTATTTTCTGAATATTTCTTGATGAATATTCCGTTGCTTTATGAACATGCATATGCATGAACGTACGTATATCTACAGGCATTAGTTCTGGCCTGTTGGTTATGCGAACGATCTCACAGCCCCGTTCTACTGTTTCACTAGTGCGGATCGGTAACCCGGGGAGGGGGAACATCCTCCACTGTTCCGTTTTTGACAGCACTCTGTCCACCGGGGACCGTCCAGCAGTGATGAATCTCCCATGGACTAATGAGTGAGTAATAAACGGGTTAGTCCCGACATCTCAAATCCACAGTCCCTAAGGGACTTTGTGGTGGCCGTGAGACGCGTGTGCCCCTCGTAGGCTGGCCCTCGGGGCTCCCTTCTCTACTCGGTCGTCCCGACTCGAGTAGTGTGGTGATTTGGGTTGCATGCCCCTCGTAGGCTAGCCCTCGGGGTTTTCGCTCCCACATCGAGTCACCTCACTCACTCACCGTTACCCATGGACTCGGTGCCCCTAGCAGGCTAGCCCTCGGGGTCTTCCTATCCGTTTGGGTCTGCCGGCCGCCGTTGCACCACCCGGCTTTTAGGGGTTTACTCCGCCACATGAGTACTCCCTGCGTCTCCCCGACAATCCTTTGGGATGGGGAGATGCTGCCGAAATTTCGGCTCGAACGAGTTAAACTCGGAATAATCGCCGCGCGCGAGCCCATGATTCGGCCTTTAAATGACTCGGCACCGATTCTATGAATAATCAACCTAATAAATTCTCAAAACCATCCAAAACCTCTTAATAAATCTATGAATAAACTAACGAAGCTCCTGTTTCCTTGAGATCGGGTTAATTCGGCGCGTTCATGCGCGATAACGCCTTAAAACGGCGCGCCCTTCCCGGCGCGCCCTTTCCGGCGCGCTCTTCCCGGCGCGCCCTTCCCGGCGCGCCCCAGCTCCCCACGCCATTTTAACGGGCTGCCCCTTTTACCTACGGTTCTGGCGCCGTTTTAAACCTTTTTACCTACGTTTCAGGGCGCAGTTTCAAGCGTTTTAGCCCCTGTCTTCGCGAGCACTGCACCGGTTTCGTTCCGAATCGTGTCGTCGCATCATTATAATCCCTTTCCCACTTATGGGATGATTTCTTATGCTAATCACAGAAGGATGCGAGTTCCTCAACCAACAAACTGAATAAGTTTAGCATGTTCAAACTTAAATCGAGGCGCCTCGAATCCTTGTCGTTATGCCCTAGTCCACACACTTAGATCGCATTAACGCATGCCCGAATGTGTGCATCCTTGGTATATCAAATAACATTGCCAGAAGGTCAGGTTACGCCTGATTGGAGGCTTCGTTACGCGTGAAGGTGGCCGTCGAGCCTAAGTCCTCCGCCGTGTACCAGGGTCCACCCTAATAAATCACGTGTAGTCGGTCGTATCATCCTGCATGATCGCTTTCCTGCTCTGTACTCTTTATCCCAGCTTCGACAGCCCGATATCTCGGCAATTAATCAAAGGTGTTCCCTCCTCGTGGGGGATGTAATTAACGCCATAACCTTTATGGTATGGCGGACTGCTGGTCCCGATCGAACCTCACATTCGCCCGACACGGGTCAGGGTGAGCGCACAATAGAATCGTCACGCATGTGACTGGCACGCCCGCATCATCAATCAGTCAGTTGACTACAAGTTAGTTAATTGGTCGATCGATACGCGAACGAAAAGGCAGAACGAAAGAAAAAAGATGTGCGAAACACCCGCGAATGAAAGGAAAAAGAAAAGGTCGCGAAACAATGTTCTCACACCATGCCCCAACATGTTCAGCCTTCATGTTCTCACACCAAGCCCCAACATGTTCAGCCTAAACCACACAGATATCAAAGAACATTCTCACATGTTAATTGCTTCCATTGTGGTAGATTTGGTCATGTGATTTCTAACTGCTGGTTTAGACAAAGCACACCTAAATATCATGTTCCATGGATAAAGAGAACACCCGCAAAAAGTTGGACTATCTCCTATGGACCCAAACTTGTTTGGGTACCAAAAACAATTACGTGAGATTTTTATTTCTTGCAGTTATGTCTTGAAGCCGGGGAGAGAAAATGGTATTTGGACAGCGGATGTTCAAGACAAATGACAGGGGATAAGAAGGTGTTTTCCAAGCTGCAAGAAAAGGAAGGAGGTTCAGTTACTTTTGGTGGAAAGGACAAAGGTAAAATAATTGGAGTTGGAAACATAGGTAAGAACTCCGAAACCTTGATTGAAAATATCCTTTTGGTGAAAGGTCTGAATCATAACCTGTTAAGCATAAGTCAATTGTGTGATAAAGGATTTAAGATTGTCTTTGATGAAACTCACTGCCTTGTCATGAGCAAAATTTCAAATGAAATCAAATTCATCGGTAAAAGGAACAATAATATGTACACCATTGATCTTGATGATGTTTCATGTGATGATGTGTGTCTGGTAGCAAACAATCATGAAAATGCATGGCTATGGCACCGAAGACTAGGTCATGCTAGTTTTGGATGTTGGATACGGACTGAATAGATCTAGAGGGGGGGTGAATAGATCTTTCCCCCTTTTTGATAATTTACTAACTATCGTCCAGATGAGCTACTGGTAATTAATGAATTATAGAACTAATGCGGATAGTGAAGATGCAAGCATACGTATAGGAAATCAAACACACACAAGCACACCACAAGAGAGGATTTTTAAGGTGGTTCAGTCTCTTCCTGAGACTTACATCCACCCCTTGCTTAACTCAAGCAAGGCTTCACTATGAGAATCTCTGATCTCAACCAAAAACACAGCTGACACACAGCTTGTACCTGCTGACACACAGCTTGACTCTGCTGCCTCACAGCTTGACAATAATTGTAATCAGAAATGAAAAGATGATAAGAACAGGTGATGAAAGACAGGACTGAATATTGGCGTATGTAGAAGAATAGGTATTCAGCCTGGAACTTGATCACGCTTATGAAGAAGCCTAGACTCCCTGTTGATCTTCCAGTCAGTTGCCTTCGATTGTTCTGCTGCTGGAGATCGCACAGTCTTGAGCTAAGTCTTCCTTCTGCAGCAACGAGATCGCCTTTAACCTTTCTGCAGATTTTTGATTGATGGAGAGCTCCTTCTTCCTCTTCTGTGTATATCTTCCTTGGCTTCTATTTCGTGCTCTCTCTCTGCTCCCTTGTTCGTGATGTATGTGCTTTTCGTTTTTCATACAGCCCTTTTATCAAGAGTAAAACTCTTCCCGCTCAATTTTCAGATCGAGCGCCAATCTGCTAGAAAACAGGGATCTGTTTAAATCCAATCGTTAGAACGAGTTTGACCACTTCTAAGCAAGATTGTTTCCTTGATTCCCGTGCGGAATCTTATCTCCTGAGCAGCCCAACAACCTGCAACAACCATTTGCAGGTTTTAAGGAACCAAAACAGAATTCGGTTAGAGTTCGGTTTTGGACGATATATAAACCCGTGGTCGACCATGACCCTGTCGCTGGTCGACAATGGGCAGTCCCCAGACGGCCGGTTCTTCTGGCTGAAACTCACGTCGCCCGTTGGTCGACCACAGCCTGGTCGCTGGTCGACAGGGGGCAGTTTCCAGAAGGCCAGCAGTTCTGCCTGTTGCTTCTGTCTTTTCTGTGGTCGACCAGAGGCGGGGCTTTGGTCGACAGCCAAGGTGCTTCCAGAAGACAGATGATCTGATTCTTTTCTGGTTGAGTTCGTTGGTCGACCATAACTTCTTCAGTGGTCGACAGACAGTCTTTCACGCTTATACTGATTTGTTGATACCACTTGGATTTCAGTGAACCTGAAATTTGTTTAACTTATAAGATTTGACTTGAAGTTCCAAATGTATATAAAAGCATATTTGTCATCATCAAATAGGCATTAATTCAATGCACTATCTTTACACAAATAACCAAACCATTTGCTTTAAGAAACAAGATAGAACTTAGATTAGTCAAACATATCCTATTGTCATCATCAAAACCAAGGGATGCACAACATTCTCCCCCTTTTTGATGATGACAACCATGAGTCATTGTGACAAACAACAGATTATGAAATTCATTTGATATTGCATGCAAGGCTATCATAGCACAGATTTCATTCAGACAATTCGTTTGATGTGGCTTTCAAAAACAATAGCACTAATTACATGAGAGACTCAAAAAAGGATAAAGACACTGAGGACACGAAGACAAAGTAAACTTGACATCTAGACACACATCTAGGCAAAGTAAACTTGACATCTAGACACATATCTATCTAGACACACATCTAGGCACACAATGACACATAAGCTTCTCTCTCCCCCTTTGTCAACAGCAAAAAGTGGATCATTTAAACAATCCTTCTGAGGAGGATGAGGAGGTCTCTGGCTTCACGTTCTCTTCCATGCGATCCAGCTTGTCAACAATGTGGGCATAGGAGAGCCTGAGCTTCTGGATCTCTGAGATAGTATCCTTGTGATACTTCTCATTCTGTTGGGTTGTGATCTCGATACGGATTCCCATCTGATCGGAAACTTCACCGAGAGTCCTTACTAGTCTGTTGAACCGAGAACTAGCCTGGTCAGAGTGTTCCTTCTGCTTGATGAACCTGGCCTCCATCTGTTGTTCCAGCCGTTGGACTTTCTGCTCCAAGCGTCCAGTGGCAGCATTGACATTCTCTTGAAATGATTGGAGTTGGGTGGTGAGAGAAGATAACTGAGATGCCATCTGGAGGAGCACTCCATGAGATTCAGGGTGGAAGGGAAATGCTGGTGGTGGAGCAGAAGTAGAGGGAATGGAGGTAGGTGGTACTTGTGTGGGTTGAGCAGAATGTGATGGAGCTTGGGAGGTTGGAGCTTGGGTAGGTGGAGCAGATGGGGATTGAGCTGGAGGGGCAGCAGTGCCTAGCTGCCAGAGTACTAGTGAAAGGGACGATGGTGGATGGGCAGCAGTGGTGGTAGTAGGTGTAGCTTGAGGCACCATTGGTGACGGTGTGACAGCAGGGCTAACCTGTATAGGTGAATGAGGTGGAGAAGAGGGTGGCACTGGATCCTTTGCTTTGCCCTTGGAAGGGAGAGTGCGCTGAACATGGTCTCCGACCTTCTTAAATCCCAAGAATGTGGTCACGAAGTGAAAATTGTAGACGTGCCATTTGGGAATGACAATGCTTGGGCTGTGAGGAGAAGGTATGTTGGCTGCTTTCAGAATGGAAGTGATATGGGCAGCAAAAGGAAGAGAATTCAGGGGATAATGTAGGATGCTTCGGAGGGAGTTCAAAAGGAGTGTGGTTAGGCGAATAGGCTGGCGAGTGATGAGGCCATGGAGTATAAACAGATGGAGGCGACTCACTTGATCTCTGGCGCCTCCTCGAGGTTGTATGATGGTGGTGATGATGTGGTGAAGCAAACGATGAAGAGGAGGGAAGGTATTAGCATTGAGGTACTTGGGAAGGACCTCAGGGGCTGGCTTGCCAGTGACCACTGCATGTGCTTCTCGGAAGTCGAAGTCCTCATGGTTGAAAACAGCTCCAATTCTGGGAGTCTTCAGCGTCATGTGGAGAAGCTTGACGTCGAGTCTGATGACTTTCCCTTGAACTACGGTGTAGAGCTGACTGTCCACGACTTGCAGGTTGTGGTAGAATTCTTGCACAAGCTGGGGAGAGTACGAATTGTGCACTGAAACGAACGAAGTCCACTCTTGAGCTTCAAAAATTGGCAGTAGATCTGGGAACATCTCCATCAGCTTGTCATCGGAGAAGTCGACGATCCTTGGTTGCAGAACTGTCCGTGGCTTGAGAGCTCCAGAAACGGGATGCACTGCGGGTTCCTCTGAAGCTGCTGATTGCCTCCCTGGACCAGGTGCATCAGCCGTGGTCGACCTGTGAGGGGCCGATGGCGAACCCTGCGCGGCCCGCGACTTGGATCGCTTGGACGGCATCGAAGCTGCGGCAGGGGCCTGATCTCTTCTACGCTTAGAGGAAATTAGAGCGCGCTTGGGAGACATTGTGAAGGGAAGCGAGGTAGAGGCGAGAGAGAGGCGAGAAAAGAAATCTGGAGAAGATGAAGTTGTGAGAGGGCTAGAGCTGCGGATGGAAAATTTCAGGGACCCAGCCGAGACAATTTATAGGGTAGGGCATTAGGGCTGGCCCTTAATTTTTAGGGCAGTGAACCGTCGCGATGAAACAAACGAGCGGTCAGGATTTAATCAGCATAACTCATATTTTGGGAAATGGTTGAAGTGTACCCCCTTTCTTTAATAAGACATTTAAGTAACCTTTCCTCCCTTTCTCAAAGACCACCTTGTGACAAATTCGAGTGGGTCTTGTGGTTCAAAGAATTTGAAAGTATTGCCCCAATAAGTTGACTCCCCATCTCCACTTTCTTACTCACGGCTCCTTAAGCTTATAACATGGTTCATGAGATAATTTTACTAGCTGAACAGGCTGAACAGTGTTTTATGCCTCTATTTGCATATAGTGCATTAGGTCAACCATTTTATCTGCCTTTGATAACCTTGGATTTTACATTTTGAAATATTGAAGAGTTGTGGTCAGGTTTATCACATGCCTTTCTACACGAGAAGACACGCTTTTTACACGCCAGTCACCCCGGCTACTTAGCATGCCTAACCATTCCACTTTTAACTGGGAACTACCTTTTATCCGTGAGGATATACGTTTATCAGACGCCAATATCCCCAGTTACTCAGTATTCCCAATTAATAATTTTGAGAGTGGCAGAGGTAGAATGAGTCTTCATGACATACATGTCTCCCACTTAATTTTTCAGCCAATTTTGCTTTGTGATAGAGAACAGTAGTTTCTCAGAGCTCAGTCCATTGCTCTACCAAGAGGGCAGAATTATGGCGTATTCCATATACATTCATGCTATAGCAGCGTTTATTTTCATTGTCCAACACAGACACAGGTAGAGAAACAGTCTCATTACTAAAAACATAAGTTCTCAATAGTCTTGAGTCAGAGACATAGTTATGGTTTGAATTTATTGCAGTAGTACAGGTCAAATTCTCATTACTACACTTAACCTTTACTCTCATTGATGACTTTGGTGATTTTCTTGTAAGATATGGTTGGGTTGTTCAATGATTTATTAAGGAATGAGTTTACACTTTTTACTCCCCCTCAATTTGTGAGTCCTTGCTGAAGTTAAAAAACAATATGTTGACCACAAAGAGATATTGAGACACAAGGAATGGGAAGTGTGAACAAGGATGAGTGAGTAAAGCAAAACTGAGCTCAGAGTCCAAAAAGTTCAGAAGATTTCCCACCAAAGCCAGCAGCTTGAATAGATTCAATTTCCCTTGTTTAGGTCCATTGTCGACCATGGAGTGGCCTGTGGTCGACCTCTGTGCTGTCACAGAACCTTCCTGTTGAGCAGACTGTGTTCTGTCAAACCTGTTGTCGACCATTGGATCGCCTGTGGTCGACAGCTGCGAAGTCCCAGAGTTAACCATTTCCTATCCTGATGCCTTGGTCGACCAGCGCCTTGTCTGTGGTTGACCATGGGAAGTAATCCGAAGATAAACCAGAGTTCCTCAGAGCTTGCTGAAGTAGCACCCAACACTATAACCTCCAAATTCAGGACTTATCTAGTACTTAAGACCTAGTTGACCCAACTAAGAACAGTAGAGACAAAGACTGTACATTGATCATAAGAATATTATTATTTCAAGAATTTTCAGAGGAGATTCTACAAATTCCTAACTCCCTTCTTAGAGTTGAAAATCTGTCATTGTTAAGGGGTTTTGTGAAAATGTCTGCCAGTTGTTTTTCAGTTTCTACAAAATGAAGCATGAAATTTCCTTTGGAGACCTCATCTCTTAGAAAGTGATGACGGATCTCAATGTGTTTTGTCCTAGAGTGTTGAATGGGGTTTTTAGACAAATTAATAGCACTAGTGTTATCACAGAAAATAGGTGCACATCCAAGATCTACATTGTAGTCTTGGAGTTGATGTTTTATCCACAAAACCTGTGTACCACAGCTCCCTACTGCGACATACTCAGCCTCAGCAGTGGAGAGTGCCACAGAATGCTGTTTTTTAGAAGCCCATGATATTAAACATCCACCTAATATTTGACAATAACCACTAGTACTCTTCCTATCAATTTTGCAACCAGCATAATCAGCATCTGAATATGAAATCAAGTCTAGTTTGCAGTAAGTAGGATACCATAAACCCAATTCTTGGGTACCGGCAAGGTAACGAAAGATACGCTTGACAGCCCCTAAATGTGAATCTCTAGGGCTAGATTGATATCTAGCACACATGCATACACTGAACTGAATGTCTGGCCTAGAGGCAGTTAAATATAGTAGGGATCCGATCATACCTCTGTATTTCTTGGCATCTACCATGTTACCTTTTACATCAGCCTCCAATGTTGCATTTGTCCCCATGGGTGACTCTATTGGTTTGCAGCTCTCCATGCCAAACTTTTTCAGCATCTCCTTTATGTACTTGGATTGATTTATGAAGTAGCCTTCTCTACATTGTAGAATCTGCAATCCAAGAAAGAACTGTAAATCACCCATTAAACTCATTTCAAACTCATTGGTCATTAGATTTGCAAATTCAGTACATAATGAAGCTTCAGTGGATCCAAACACAATATCATCCACATAGATTTGCACAATTAGTATATTCTTACCTTGGGTCTTGGAGAATAATGTTTGATCAATTTTACCTCTTGTGTAGCCCTTTTTGGTGAGGAATGAACTCAGTCTGTCGTACCATGCCCTAGGAGCCTGCTTTAAACCATACAAAGCCTTATGCAGTTTGAAGACATGATTAGGAAGATCATCATTTTCAAAACCAGGGGGTTGTTCCACAAAGACTTCTTCCTTTATAATGCCATTTAGAAAGGCACTTTTTACATCCATTTGCTGCAATTTAATTCCATGGGATGCCGCAAATGCTAACAATATTCTAATGGCTTCTAACCTTGCAACTGGAGCATATGATTCTTCAAAATCGACTCCAAATTCTTGGTTATACCCCTTAGCCACCAACCGAGCCTTGTTCCTCATCACAACTCCTTCTTCATTAAGCTTATTTTTATAAACCCATTTGGTTCCAATAACAGGATGAGATGAGGGTCTGGGAACAAGTTTCCAAACCTGATTTCTTTCAAATTGATTTAGTTCTTCATGCATGGCATTTATCCAAGATTCATCTCTTAAAGCTTCCTCTACATTTTTAGGCTCAACTTGAGATACAAGGGCTAGCTGATCTAGTTCATCAACTGTTTTAAGCTGAGATCTAGTTTTCCTCGGTTCATTAATTCCTCCAATGATGTTATCTAGAGGATGATCTCTGAGAAATCTCAGATTTTCAGAATTGTTACCTGGGATGATCTCTCCTTCGGGTTGATCATTGGAATCACCTTGCTTTGGTTCTGCTTCAGTCTCCATTGGTTCCTCTTTGCCTTCCAGAAATTCCCCATCTTCATCTTTGCCTACCTGTCCAGTTTTGTCAAAGTCATTATTTTCATCAAATGTGATATGTGGGGATTCTTCAACTAGCTGATCTTTGGTGTTGTAGACTCTATAGGCTCTTGATCGGTCAGAGTATCCCAAGAATATTCCTGGGTCACTCTTTGGTTCAAATTTGTCCAATGATCTCTTGTCATTGTTATGAATAAAACACCTTACACCGAAGATCCTAAAATGAGCTAGAGATGGCTTCTTACCTTTGAACACCTCATATGGAGTTTTCGCACTAGATGGTCTTACCATTGCCCTGTTTACAATATAACATGCTGTATTGACCGCCTCAGCCCAAAATCTTCTTGGAAGATTGGCTTCAACCAACAAGGTTCTGGCCATTTCAACAAGTGTGCGATTCCTTCTCTCCACCACTCCATTTTGTTCTGGAGTCCTTGGTGAGGAAAATCTGTGGGTTATGCCCTTGTTTCTGCAGAATAAGTCAAAGTCAGAATTTTCAAACTCTCCCCCATGGTCAGATATGATTGTACACACTTTGGACTTGCCATCCTGCTTCATTCTTTTGTAGAATTCCTGAAACTCAGAAAAAGCATCACTTTTATGAGATAGAAATATTACCCATGTGAATCTAGAGAAATCATCAACTAGTACATAACCGTACCTCTTACCACTAAGACTAGCAGTTCTTGTTGGGCCAAAAAGGTCCATGTGCACAAGTTCTAGTGGTCTAGAAGATTGACTTTCAGTTCTACCTTTGAATGATTTTCTTGTTTGCTTACCTTGGGTACATGATTCACATACTTTGACATTTTGAGCAAACGAAATTTCAGGTAAACCAGAAACCATTTTATTCTTAACCAATTTGTGCAGCACCCTGTAGCTAACATGCCCTAGCCTTCGGTGCCACAACCAAGTCAGGTCCTCCTTCTTGGCGGTGAGGCACAAGTTGGAGTGGGCTGGATCATCCAAGTCTATCATGTAGACATTATTTACTCTCTTGCCCATAAACTTAACTTTAGCCGAATTCGGTTCAAGAATTTTACAGATCTTAGAATCAAAGACTACTTGATGGCCTTTGTCGCATAGCTGACTGATGCTTAGAAGATTATATTCCAGGCCATCCACTAGCAGTACATCTTCAATGCAATTTGTAGATGTCTTACCTACCTTACCTTTCCCAATGATCTTGCCTTTGTTATTTCCTCCAAATGTCACATGTCCTCCATCTTTTGAGTTTAGCTCGGAGAATTTTGCCTTATCCCCTGTCATATGTCTTGAGCAGCCACTATCTAAGTACCACTTGTTGTGTATAGCTGCCAGACACACCTGCATCACAAGTTACACAGTAACTTTTGGACCCCAATGGTACCCGGGTCCAAGATAGCTTGTGAAATTATGAAATTGCTGCAGTAATCCTTTGGGAACCCAGATTCTGTTAGAGCAGTGTAAATTTTTATTTCTGAACTTGTTCAGATTGGGTTGCTTTTGTTCTAAAGCTTCTTTAATCTGAGTCCACCTTTGTGTATTCAAGTTTTCATTTTGTTTTACCCGAAAAAAACTGTGATTTCTGTTTGCTTGTCTGGCCATGGTCGACTTTTGGTATGTCTGTGGTCGACCATCGCGTCTCCAGAACTCAGCGTCTGTTCTGGCAGCACCTCTGGTCGACATCTGGTGTACCTGTGGTCGACCACTGCTTCTCCAGTAACCAGCGCCTGTTCTGGCAGATCCTCTGGTCGACAGATGAAGGGTCTGTTGTCGACCAGCCTGTCTCCAGACATCTTGTTTTCCAGATTTATGTCTTTTAACTTGGTTTAGTCCTTGGTTTGTTTGGTGATTTCTGTGAATTTGGGTTTCTTGTTTATTATTTTGAATCTTATATTGATTGACTGTTTTCTCTTTAAAATTTCTCTCTTCCTTGGTGACATTGTTCCTTTTGGAGGAGCATTCAGCTACATCCTTTTGTTTATCTTGGTATAGATTAATCAGGGGCCTTTTTCCTTTTGAGTCAGCAATCCCAGTTGCGGTTTTTATTTGGAATTCCTTTTTAGCCGTAGGATTGTATCCTAACCCTTCTTTTTGAAAGTTTACTTTTATTCCCAAGACAGCATTTAAGTTTTCTTGACCTTGAGTCATTTTTTCCAAGGTCTCCTGTTTGTTTTTCAGGTCACTCTTAATTCTTTCTATTTCTCTTAGGAGTTGGTTGTTCTCTTCCTTGAGTGAATTGTTTCTTTCTTGACTTAACTTAGTTTCCTGTTCATATTCTTGAGTCTTTAGTTTTAACTCATCAATGTCGTTTTTTAGCATTTCATTCTCTTCGGACATTCTCTTGTGGTTTTCTTCATCTAAGTCCATTTGATTCAGTTTGTTTTTCAGTGACTTGATTTCCATTTCTAGTTCAGTTTTGTTATCCATTGAATTGCTGTCTTTATTCAGTTGACTGATCTTCTTCTTCAAATGTTTATTTTCCTTTCTTATTCTTTCATAAGTATCAAGCAATTCTGAATATACTGCTTCCCAATCCGAACTAGAGAAGTCTTGAAATGGGGAACTTACCTCAAGATCACTGTTGTCTCCCTTGGCCATCAGACAGAGCTTTCCTTCTTCTTCCTCGGAAGTTGTTTCCTCTTCACTGCTCTCTTCCTCCTCACTCCAAGTGCTAATCATCGCCTTGGGTTTCTTGCCTTTCCACTTGAAGCTTGATTTCTTAGGAGCTTCTGGACATTCAGCCTTCATATGTCCAGGCTGCCTGCAATTGTAGCAAATGAGTTTGTTAGAAGGAGCCTTATGTTTATCAGATTTAAACTGGGATGACTTCCTTACCATGCCCTTTGGATTTCTGAATCCTTTACCTTCCTTCCGCAGGAATTTTTTAAATTTTCTTGTAAGCATGGCTAGCTCACCAGATTCTTCACCTGAGCTAGATGAGTCATCATTGTCAGACACCTCAGAGGTGCTTGTCTTAGTCTTTAGGGCAAGTTGCTTCTTTTTCTTGCCCTCATCTTCCTTTCTCTTCAGATTGACCTCATAGGCCATCAGGGATCCTACTAACTCATCCACTGTCATTGTTGTGAGATCCTTTGAGTCCTCAATGACTGTGGCCTTGGTATGCCACATCGATGTGAGAGACCTTAAAATCTTCCTCACTAATTCCTGCTCTTTGTATGTCTTCCCTAAGCTCTTCAAGCCATTAGTCAATTGTACTAATCTGGCATACATCTCAGAAATACTTTCATCATTTTTCATCCTAAACATCTCATATTCTGAGACTAGCATATTTGCTTTTGTCTCTCTTACCTCGGAAGTACCTTCGTAGATTACCTTTAGACGATCCCACATTTCTTTGGCTGTTGCGCATTGGGAAACTCTTGAGAATTCTGTGGGGTGTAGTGAGCACTGCATCACGTTCATGGCTCCCCAGTTGACAGTTGATTTCCTGACCTGTTCTCTGGTCCAGGTTTCTTCATCTTCCGGTAGCTCAAAAGGTCCGCGGCTCACTACCCTCCACATCTCGTGGTCTTGCGCACGTAAGAACACCTGCATACGATTTTTCCAATAAGAATAATCAGTTCCATCAAAATATGGAGGTCTAGTTACAGAGTGCCCCTCAGCTATGAGGCTTTTAGAGTTCAGTCCGCCCGGTCTCTCCTGGTTGTTAGACCACATTTTTGGAGAACCTGCTCTGATACCACGTGTTGGATACGGACTGAATAGATCTAGAGGGGGGGTGAATAGATCTTTCCCCCTTTTTGATAATTTACTAACTATCGTCCAGATGAGCTACTGGTAATTAATGAATTATAGAACTAATGCGGATAGTGAAGATGCAAGCATACGTATAGGAAATCAAACACACACAAGCACACCACAAGAGAGGATTTTTAAGGTGGTTCAGTCTCTTCCTGAGACTTACATCCACCCCTTGCTTAACTCAAGCAAGGCTTCACTATGAGAATCTCTGATCTCAACCAAAAACACAGCTGACACACAGCTTGTACCTGCTGACACACAGCTTGACTCTGCTGCCTCACAGCTTGACAATAATTGTAATCAGAAATGAAAAGATGATAAGAACAGGTGATGAAAGACAGGACTGAATATTGGCGTATGTAGAAGAATAGGTATTCAGCCTGGAACTTGATCACGCTTATGAAGAAGCCTAGACTCCCTGTTGATCTTCCAGTCAGTTGCCTTCGATTGTTCTGCTGCTGGAGATCGCACAGTCTTGAGCTAAGTCTTCCTTCTGCAGCAACGAGATCGCCTTTAACCTTTCTGCAGATTTTTGATTGATGGAGAGCTCCTTCTTCCTCTTCTGTGTATATCTTCCTTGGCTTCTATTTCGTGCTCTCTCTCTGCTCCCTTGTTCGTGATGTATGTCTTTTCGTTTTTCATACAGCCCTTTTATCAAGAGTAAAACTCTTCCCGCTCAATTTTCAGATCGAGCGCCAATCTGCTAGAAAACAGGGATCTGTTTAAATCCAATCGTTAGAACGAGTTTGACCACTTCTAAGCAAGATTGTTTCCTTGATTCCCGTGCGGAATCTTATCTCCTGAGCAGCCCAACAACCTGCAACAACCATTTGCAGGTTTTAAGGAACCAAAACAGAATTCGGTTAGAGTTCGGTTTTGGACGATATATAAACCCGTGGTCGACCATGACCCTGTCGCTGGTCGACAATGGGCAGTCCCCAGACGGCCGGTTCTTCTGGCTGAAACTCACGTCGCCCGTTGGTCGACCACAGCCTGGTCGCTGGTCGACAGGGGGCAGTTTCCAGATGGCCAGCAGTTCTGCCTGTTGCTTCTGTCTTTTCTGTGGTCGACCAGAGGCGGGGCTTTGGTCGACAGCCAAGGTGCTTCCAGAAGACAGATGATCTGATTCTTTTCTGGTTGAGTTCGTTGGTCGACCATAACTTCTTCAGTGGTCGACAGACAGTCTTTCACGCTTATACTGATTTGTTGATACCACTTGGATTTCAGTGAACCTGAAATTTGTTTAACTTATAGGATTTGACTTGAAGTTCCAAATGTATATAAAAGCATATTTGTCATCATCAAATAGGCATTAATTCAATGCACTATCTTTACACAAATAACCAAACCATTTGCTTTAAGAAACAAGATAGAACTTAGATTAGTCAAACATATCCTATTGTCATCATCAAAACCAAGGGATGCACAACATTGGAGTGATCTCCAAGTTGTCTAGACATGACTTGGTAAATGGCTTGCCAAAATTAAAATTTGAAAACAATAAAATCTATGAGGCTTGCACAAAAGGCAAGCAAACACATACTTCTTTCAAAAATAAAAACATTATTTCTACCTCCCGGCCTCTAGAATTGTTGCATATTGATTTATTTGGTCCCACTAGGGTATCCAACCTAGGGGGTAAATCTTTTGGATTTGTAATTATTGATGATTACTCCAGATTTACATGGGTGTTATTTTTAGCCAATAAAAGTGATGCCTTGACAGAGTTCCAAGTGTTTTGCAGGAAAATCCAAAATTAAAGAGGTTACCTCATCACCGCCATCCAGAGTGATCATGGTGGTGGATTTGAAAATCATGAATTCAGCATCTTCTATGAAGAGCAGGGGTACACACACAATTTTTCATCACCAAGAACGCCCCAACAAAATGGAGTAGTGAAGAGGAAAACAGAACGTTGATAGACATGGCCCGGACCATGTTAAGTGAGAACTCTCTACCTAAATACTTTTGGGCTGAGGCAGTAAGTACATCATGCTACGTCATTAACAGGGCAATGGTAAGGCCCATTCTGAAGAAAACTCCATATGAGCTCTACAAGGGTAAGAAATCAAACATCTCATATCTTAAACCCTTTGGATGCTCTTGCTACATTCTTAACAACGGTAAGTCTAACCTAGGTAAGTTTGATGAAAATAATGACAAAGGAATCTTTCTAGATTATGCACTCAATTCTAGAGCTTACCGTTTATTTAATAAAAGGACTTTGGTTGTTGAAGAAAGTCCTCGTGTTATTTTTGATGAATCTGAATCAAAACTGACAAATCAAATTTCTTCTACTTTGGATGCAGATGAAGCTCCTAAGAACTCAACGAATGTCAGAGCTAAGGATGAACCATTGAAGGCAACATCAAGCAAAAATGAGGAAGATGAGGATCCTACAATTGAGGCACTGCAAGAACCACACGTGTAGCATTCTGACTTTCCCAACTCCTCCACATTTCTAAAGGACCATCCAGCTGTGAACATCATAGGTAACTTGGAGGATGGGATAAAAACTAGGTCCTCTTTGAGGTAAGTAGAAGAAGAAGATTTGATGGCTTTACTCTCACAAGAAGAGCCACAGAACATTCTTAAAGCTCTTCAAAGTTAATCTTAGATTTAGGCTATGCATGAAGAGCTGCACCAATTCGAAAGAAATAAGGTGTTGACTCTCGTGCCATGTCCTAAGAACCATCCGACCATTGGAACCCGTTGGATTTTCAGAAACAAGCTAAATGATACCGGATTGGTTGTGAGAAACAAGGCCCGGCTTGTTGCCAAGGGGTATAGCCAAGAGATGGGTATTGATTTTGATGAGTCTTTTGCACCTGTGGCTAGACTTGAAGCGGTTTGGATTCTATTGTCTTATGCTTGCTCTTTAAACTTTAAATTATTTTAAATGGATGTTAAATCTACATTTCTTAATGGTTATATCAAGGAGGATGTTTTTGTAGAGCAGCCTCCAAGTTTTGAAGATTCTAAACATCCACGACATGTGTACAAGCTCCAAAAGGCCTTGTACGGACTAAAACAAGCACCAAGGGCATGGTATGAACGGCTTGCCTCATTTCTGGTTGAAAATAGCTTCAAGAGAGGTAAAGTTGATCAAACACTCTTCACAAGGAAATCAGGTAAAGACATTTTAGTAGTTCAAGTGTATGTGGATGACATTATTTTTGGAGCTACTAACAATGCTTTATGCGATGAATTTGCAAAAATTATGCAAAGAGAATTCGAGATGAGCTTAATGGGGGAGCTGACTTTCTTCCTTGGATTGCAAGTGAAACAAACTTCAAAAGGAATCTTCATCAATCAAGCCAAATACACTATGGAACTGCTGAAGAAATACGGGATGGCGGAAGCAAAACCTATATCAACTCCCATGACCACCACCACAAAGCTGGATAAGGATGAAAATGGTAAAATAGTAAATTCTACACTGTTTCGAGGTATGATCGGATCACTACTATACCTTACAGCTTGCCACCCTGACATTCAATTCAGTGTATGTCTTTGTGCCTGTTTCCAGTCATGCCCTAAAGAATCTCACTTATCAACTGTTAAACACATTCTTAGATACCTAATTGGCACAATAGATTTTGGCTTGTGGTTTCCCATTGGAAGTTCTTTTGATTTAATTGCTTATACCGATGCGGATTATGCCGGGTGTATTGTAGATTGTAAAAGTACAAGTGGGTACTGTCAGTTTCTTGGTGGGTGCCTAGTTTCATGGGCCTCCAAGAAACAACATTCAGTAGCTCTCTCAACGGCCGAGGCTGAATATGTAGCCGCCAGAAGTTATGGAGCCCAAGTACCTTGGATCAAAAATCAATTGCTTGATTTGAATGTTGAAGTGGATTGTGTGCCGATCTTATGTGATAATACGAGTGCAATTAATCTATCAAAAAATCTTGTTCAACACTCCAGAACCAAACACATTGACATTCGGCACCATTTTCTGAGAGATCATGTTGGCAAAGGGGTCTTTGAGTTCAAGTTTATTGATACACTCAACCAACTAGCTGACATCTTCACAAAACCCCTAAATCAGGATCAATTCTATAAAATTAGGAGAGAACTTGGCATGTGCAAGGGTGAGGGCATACGAACTTAGGTCTGCACTAGGTTGATTTCCTTTGGGTAGATTATGTGAGATGCATGCATTGTGTGTGTTTTATTTCTAGTGTGTATGACAATACCTAGCATGTATGCTTGTACTTATATATATATACACACTTCTTCCTTGACATATTCCTAAGACTGAATATTCCTTGATAAATAAATGTGGACTAGTGATCTGGTGTTCTAGGCAGTCTCTAATCAGGGGATTCCGTAGTCGACTCATGCTTGATACCATCCGTGGTTCAAAAACAAAAAAGGGAAAAGGTGATATATAAAAAAAATAAAAAAGGGAAAGGTGATTTTGTGAAAATGGGGGATGTCACAAAATCATGGAGCCCTCTTTTATCTCTGAAGGTCGCTGGCTAGACACATTCTCTCTCGGGGTCAAGAATGGGGTTTCTTTGCCCCAGCGGTCGACCGCTGGCTTCGTGTCGGTCGACTGCCAGCGGCAAACCGGGCCGGTTCAGCCGCGTCTGAACCCCATCTTAAGGGGGTTTTCTCCCTCCTTTCTTTATTCCATTGCATTCCACTCTCTCTCCCTTACTCCCTCCTAACCCTAGCACACCTCACTCTCATCTTCTAAGCCCTAAAAACCCCACATCTCCTCTCTCCGCACATGATCCGGCCGATTGTTCTCCATTCAGAACGACACCTCGCCGACGTTCGTGCGCTCGTGTCACCCTTCCCTGAGTTCCAGAGCGTGTAGAAGGTGTTCATAGTCCTTCCAGGTGTCTCGCTCTCCATCCCAAGGTAGAGGTTCTACCTTTCAAGAGGATCATCTTCAGGTTTTGAGTCTAAAATGTCACCGAGAAGGATTACTCGACGTCTTCTCCAAGGGGAACCTAGTGCTCGGAGACGTGAAGCTCCAGCCGCACCACCACCACAGGCTCTGGCACCCAGGTTACCTCCAAGAACTATCATCGACCCCCGTCTTGTCGATTTTGAGGAGATGAATGAAACCCTGCCCGACATTTATACCATTTTCTCAATGCAACCGGGATGGATTGATTTTATCACTAGATACAACCGCTACTATCCATATTTAGTACAACAGTTCTATGGTAATTTGGTTGACAGAAATGGAAGGTTGTACACAATGGTTCAGGGCATTGAGATCCACATTACTCCAGAATTACTTCATCGTGCCCTAGGTGTCTCTTCCAATGGTGCAGACATGAGCTTTGCGCATGGTGCAGTTGAGTAAAGTTTTATTGCCATGACGAGCTGTGAGTTTGTGCGTGGTGTGAGTGATCTAATTGAGCTGAATGCCAACCACTTTCCCGCACTCCAAAGGGTCCTCCATCACATGTTTACTACACTCATTTATCCAAAGAGTGGCAGCCGAGATGAAGTCACTAAGGTGCACCGATTCCTGTTCTATCATGTTTTGAGCGGCGAATTAGTTGATATGGGATGGCTTATGACTCAATTGATAGGACGATGTCGTACTCATTTACGGAGGTCCCTGCCCTATGCTTCTCAACTCACTAGAGTTTTCATCTTTGTTGGAGTCCCTTTAGATGGTGAGCAATTCGTTCTGGTCTGACAGGATGACATTTATAATAAGCTCAAGATTTTCTCCGACATGGGATATTACCGTGTTGCAAATGGTGAGCTTCGTCGTGCTGTCCCAGTTTATGGGGAAGATGATGACAGTGAAGAAGAGCAAGAACAGGACCAACAGCAAGATCACCAAGATGCACCTGTACAAGTATAGCCCGTGGATGTGCCTCCACCCGAGGATATTCCTCCACCACCGTAGTACTTTCATGGGGAGTCTTCTACTCAGGGTGCTGGGCATCCTACTTGGGGGGACTATGAGACTCTAGACATGCGTCTTTTAGGCATGGAAACCCGGATTGACTCCTCCCTTAGGCGCTTGGACGCTTTTATGGATATCATGATTGGATGAATGGACTCCTTCACCCACGCTCTGGATGATCTTTCTACCCACATGGCCACTCTCTATGCCAGCCATGAAGATAACCGTGAAGCCTTCTAGCTCAACAACCAATCCCTTCTTACCATCCGTCGCCAGCTTCTTCATCATGATGAGATTCTCCTGATGGGACAGATGGTATGCTCCGATACCAATTGATGGGACAGATGGTATGCTCTGATACCAATTGATGTGATCTAGCAACGGTGCGTGTAGGATTCAGAGGGGGGGTGAATGAATCCCTTCAAAAAAAATTTGACCGAACAAATATCAACTAGTCCAAACTCAAGGGCCTGATTAAATCAGATCATAGACTCGAATAACTGAAGTCCACCAGTGAACCATGAAAGCCAAACTAAACTACTCGAGCCTAGTCATGCATCTATCGATACACACAAGACAAGCAAACTACACAGAGCACAAGGAGTTTTTTAGATGGTTCAGTCTGCTGCCTGCAGACCTACGTCCACCCCTCACTCAAATCTGAGTGAGGCTTCCTGCTGCCTTACAACTTGAAAACGCTGCGAAATACAGCTTGCGTCCGCTGAGCCTCACAGCTTGCTTACAAACGGCTGAGCAACACAGCTTGCTATCCAGAGGATCCCTCCTCTGACCGCTGAGGATTACAGCTTAACCTCTGCTGCTACATAGCTTGATCAGAAAAATTAAGATAAGAAACAAAATAAAAACGATGGAAATAGCTACTGAAGGCTGACAATGAAATCCAATAAAAAAAATAGCTCACGCAGGAGCAAACTGGACTGGGTATGATCTAAGTAACAGTGGACAAACTATTAGATATTCTTTTCACGATCTCCCTCTTCCTCTATCTCTCTTTTCTTTTCCCACAAGCTCTCTATCTCTTTTTCTTCTCTTCTGCTCTCTATCTCTTGGCTTTTCAGAACCTCTCTCTTTCTTCCTTTGATCTGCAACCTCTTATAATCTCTCATTAGGTGTATGGAGGGAGAACTCCCACCCAAGAGCTTCCAGAAGGCTCTCAGCCACGTGTCACCATCTAAGCGTTGTATCTTTCCACGTGGCATTCTTTTAGAGATAGATCTGCCTTGGATCACGTTCCCCTCCTCAGAGAGAAACTCTATCAGAAAACACAAGGCATTTAGTCAAACACTTAGCACAGTTTGCACCAAGGTAATGAGAGTGTAAACATAACATGCACTGAGTATAAATATGCGAGTCAACCATTGTACTGAGTTGATAAAGCCAGAAATGGGAAATGCACTGACTTACAAATATGCATGACACCATATGCACCGACATGAACCCATGAGGCACAAGAGGAAGACTATGCACCGAGTCAAAAGTGTCTAAGACATGCACTGACTCATAAGGTGTCTAGAACAGAGGATGCACCGACTCTAAGAAATGTCTAGGACATAAAATACACAGAGTTGGATTTGCGGTCCAGGCAAGAGTTGCACCGAGATGAAAATAAGAATGCACTAACACTAAATGACAAAATTGAACAGTGGGTGCTGGTCAAGAATCGCACAGACTTGAAAATTGCACCGACCCCGAGAGGTGAGATGCAAAGGCAAGATATGCACTGACCCCATATTCTGTATGAGACAAGTGATGCACCGAGGGAGGAACGGGACGACAGTGTTTGTGTGTGGACAGAGACTTGCACAGAGGCAAGCACTTAAGCATGAAGTGCAGAACAAAACCGGACTAGCATCGAGCTAGATCTCTAGCAGAACAACACATGCATTGGCTATGAATACTTCTGTGAAATTACATGCACCAAGTGAACCAAACATAACAGATATAATTGAAAGATTTAAACACTTTAATCTAAACATGATTAATACAAAGTCATTATCAAAACTAGGGTTCCAACAGTCTCCCCCTTTTTGATTATGACAACTATGGGTCATGTATGATTAAACCATAGAAATATTCAATACTTAGCATTCAAACAACTGAGTTCACAGTCTGTTGGAGCATGCTCAAAAATTTATCCACACACAGACAAGACAGAGAAATTGCATTGGACACCACAAGTGTGCAACCAAACAAAAATGCAATTATGCACCATGTAAGAATAAGAAAAATGCTTCTGTGTGTATTAAGAAAGCAAACATTAGTGTTTGAATGTACATCTCTCTTTTCACAAAAAGAAGGGTACTAGAAGCAGCACATCTTCCCCTTGCCAAAATCTTTGCCATTTCACTCATCAGTAACAGTGAGGTCTTCTTTGCAATATATACTCAGCAGCTATCCAACAAGATATACATGAGGTCTTCTTCTCCCCCTTTGTCATTATCAAAAATGGGGAATTTTGAGAGATTAGTAACCTCGGTAGCTCCCCCTGTCTCTTGCAGAATATGCTGAACTGGAGCTAGAGGTGGGAAATTTGTTCAACAAAGCGGTATGAAGATCTCTAATTGAGTCTGCCAGTCTGTCAAGCTTTTGATGCACAGTGTTCCCCAGCCTTTCCACTAGAGGGGTGACTGACTCTTGTTGGTTGAAAGCTTGTTGAACGGTCTCTGACAAAGTCTGCAAATTAGACTGGACAACTTGAAACTTTGTGATGATTTCGGGCTGACTGGCTGCTATTCTGTTTATCATGCCCTTTAACAGTTCAAACTCAATTTTCAGATCAAAGGTATGGCTAAGAATCTTATCCATATTGGTGACTATGGAGATTTGAGTGTCTTGAATTTTACTGACCATGTCACCTACTTGAGAGCTGATACCCATAAGAGATTCTAAAATCTCTCGTACTACTTCATCTGTCTTTCGTTTAGTAGTTAAAAATTCTAGCCCTTGACATTTTACAACATTTTCCAAATGTTTCAGTCTGCCCTCTACTCTGTCTATTTGAACAGTCTGGAACAAAAACTGTTTGTTCATCAAGTCATTTTGATTGAGTACAATCTCTGTCAACTTAGACAACATCTGAGCAAGATTGAATTAAGCATTTGTTCCATGTGTACTGGAAGTGGAAGCACTAGAATCTGGCAACTCAGTGTAGTACTCATGATGTTGTTCAGGTGGCGGAGGAGGTGGAATGCCAAGACTAATTAGTTCTCCAAAGTGTGGACCATACTTAGGAGCCTGAGAGAAGGACATCTTGGGATACATCCTATGGTGAGGGGCAGGTCCCATGACACAATCTTGTGATACTTCTTCAGTTGCCCCTAGATCTAGAGCAATTTGTTGCTCATGTGGAGCTTCTTCAGCAGATCCTTGAGCTCCTCGTTGTTCAACTTCTTGTTCATTGACTACAGATTCTACAATTTCTTCATAAATCACTTCAGCAGCTTCTCTCATAACTTTGTCGACCAATTTAGTCATTTCCACTTCATCTACAATGATTTCCTCTTCTCTGTCACTAGGTAGTTCTTCCCTGCGCCAGCTCTACTTGATTAGTGACTAGTCTTTCTTGTGACTGCTGTCCAAAATCATCAAATATCTCATGGATATTGTGGTATAATTCCTAAATGATGTCCCCTTCCTGAGCATTCTGTTCAACTATTTCGTGAATTTGAGGTGCCTTAGGTGTTGTTGCTGCAGTTGGGTCCAGTTGAAGTTCCTGTTGATCAGAGCCTTCAGGTGCTTGTATTTGAGCTAGAGGTTGATACACCTTCTGATGAACAGGTTCCAAAGGTGACTGAACAGACTGACATTCACTTTGAATTAACTCAAGAGTGTGAGTTTCTTGTGTGGGCTGATCAGACACTGACTCATCCTGAGTTTCTATATCTTTTTCCACTAGAGTATCCTTTGTAGAAGGGGTACTCGTTCGTTTGGTTCCTTTCCTCCTCATGAATGTATTAATGAAACCCATGTTACAAATGTTTACCTAGGGGATTGCTGTCACAATTTCACCATCCAGGGAGATGTTTTCCTCTTTGAAGAATGTAGTCAACTGAGCAGCATAAGGAAAATATCTTCTTGACTCTTTGCATGTTCCCATAACCTGAATCATTACGTGCAGCAAACAGATTCTAATTTTCTTCAGCAAGTAGTAGAGAATAAACCGCTGAGAATCTGTTAGTCTACCCCTTCCTCCTACTTGTGGAGTAATCATGGAGGTGAGAATGTGATGGAGTAGTCTCTTGGGTGCAGATAATTTGTTGGTGTTATAATAACCGAGCTTCATATGTTGCTTGTCATGAATGTTTCTAGGCAGGTCAGTGATGAGGGCAAACGCATCATATAGGTTAAATGCAAACCCTCCTTCAATCTCTCCATCTACAGGGACTCTTAGAGTTCTGTGTAGGGACTGCCTAGATAGCTCTATCATTTTTCCTTTGACTAGAGAGAAGACTATGAAATTAGCATCATCGTACCTTAAGTTGTTGTAGAATTCTGCTACCAGATTAGGGCAATACACCATATGCATGCTCAAGAACTCTTTCCATTGTTGGAACTCAAACAACTCTAGCAACTCAGGGAACTCAGAAGCCATCTCTTGATCAGCAAAGTCAATATACTGAGGGGGTATTATCTTCCCGGCTTCCAATACTAGCAAAGGTTTCTCTATAGGCTTTGTAGACGTATTTCCCTTCCTCATGGTAGAAGCTGCTTTCTTCTGTCTCTTCATCCCTTTAGGTTGCATTGCGGCCACCGTGGACTAGGCATATTTTGGCTGCGGCTGCTCCACTACCTTCCTCTTCCCTTTGCTCACGGCTGACGAAGTAGACATGGTGGCAACAGAGATGGAGGAGAGATGAAATGTGGAGACAGAGAGGGTGCACTAGGAGGAGAGAAAGATTGGAGACATGAAGGGTTGCAAGTTGTGCACGAGCAAAGAAGCCACGGAGCGGGAGGATGCTTCAGCTTTGAAAGAAAGGGTAAGATGGTAAAGACGATAGGGTTTCGTATATAGGGGAATACTTCCAACTTTACCAATCTTCAGTAGATAATACCCAAAATACCCTTAGTTTAAAATAAGGGGCCTTTCATCGTAGAGAAGCAATTTACGGAATATGAGATTATATCTCACAGGGTAGCTCTTCACAAGATATCTCAAATGAATTTAAGTCAATGAAAATAAAATATCTAAGTCATGGAATCAACTCAGATAGAAAAGTCATTAATCTTAGCGATCCTTTTCATTGGCCAGAATCTGATTGAAGAACCCAGTTTTATATTTTTCTTAAGTCTGTAAAGATTAACTGAGAGAACCATTGGGTCAACCATATATATTTCATTCTTCCTGTGCCTCCTTTTTAAAAAAAAATTTTATTGAGTATTCCTATATAACTGCACCTTTTTACACATGTAGACATGTCGATCAGACACCGGAATCTCTGGTTACTCAGTGCAATTAACTTTCATACTTCATATGTTGAACAGAGTTGGCATTAATTATCATGACATAACCTCTGAATTTCTTTGAAACAGATGGCCAGTTTCTCAAATGTCATGGCATTGCTCTGCCATAGTTTCTTTCATTATTTTATATCATGGCGTATTCCCAGTTCTTTTATCAAAGAATTCTCTTTAACAAGACGTAAAAATCGTATAAGCCTTAGGTTTCCAACAGATTAGCTTATTACTAAAGATTTTCAGATGTCAGACCTTCTACAGAGAAGTTTCCAATTTGGACTGTTTCAAAATCATTGAGAAAACATTCACTGTTGTTTGTGAGAACTATTCGGATAAGATTTAATGTTCATACATTGTAAATTACATCTCAATTTAGATCAGCAAGATGTTTTTAGTTCAGAGTGATCTGGGCATTTAATTATTGAAGAGGGTAAAGGTGACAGTATTTATATATACTACTCCCCCTGACTAGAACAACCAGGAACATTTGGAAGATAGAGAATGATAGGAGAGATAGACGAATGATAAGGTGAGGAGGATGAAAGCCATACGTGAGCAAGGTAAGAGCATTTCCAAAGGGCACAGCTTAACCGGCCATCAACCCACCAGCACTTCTCTCAGTAAATTGATCATCATCCAGCCTTCAGACAACCTTCTCATGCAAACTTAAGCTCACACCACTGACAGAGCCCGCAACAAATTTTTCAAATTCATTAGACACCACAACATGACTCCCATTCGAGCAAAGCACAGCCTCTCAAGATTTTAAACATCCACAAGGTAGCGTCTAGCTAACTGAACCAGAACCAGTGACTCTCTAGTAGAAGAAATATCAGCTCACAAACATACCAAATACATTGAGCTCTGCAGCAGAAGAGTTACCAAATCTCATGTTCTCCTTTAAAAAAAAAGGTATACCTCTAATGACCAGGTGCCTTAGATAGTCTAAGCACCACCTTTGAATGAGCAGAGATTTCCATCAAACATTATTGTTTTTATTTTTCTTAAGGTTCACAGAAGTGTATCAACAAAATATGCATTCTGCAGGAACATGCACAGACCCAACACACAAACGGACATCACCAACAAACAGCATGAATTAATGACATGGCATTGATCACTGTAGCGAGATAGAGATCATGCAAGCAGTTCTAACTGAACAGAAACAGATATAAACTAGAGAAGAAATTAAATTCAACTAACCTTTGTGTGCCTTGGTTTTATTATCCCTTTATTTTCCTTATTCAAGACACACCTGCATCGTAAGATCAACCTGCAAATTTGGGGACCCAAGGACTATTGGGCCTTATTAGTTGAGTGACACCTCTAGCAGGTGCACTCCAAGGTTTCTAGGTTTTTCTATTATCAAATTCCAAATCTTGGCATTTATTCATAATATGACCCATTCTCCCACAATAATAACAGTGAATAGTAGAATTCAGATGTTTCTTGACAGGATAAACATTGAATCTTTGCGGGTGGACTTTCGTTAAGATGGTTCTGCCATGGTGATTGTTACCTCTTTTTGCATGCCAGCATTCAGATTTACCACATTCAGATTCATGGTGGCCAATTCTTCCATAAGCAAGATTTTTACTACCAAAAACATTTTTATTTACAGGGGAGTTTCCAAATTTAGAATTGACTCTCTTTCTTTGAGCATGCCAGCAATGGGCTCCAATATGGCCCGACTTCCCACAGTGGTAACAGTGAATTTTCTTCTTCTGAATTGCATGGTGAGTGTTTTGAGTTTTTCTATCATGGAATTTCTTGGAGACCAGCTCATCTAGCTCCATTGTTCTGAACTCAAGCATTTTATGACCAGCTTTTCCACAGTAATGACATGAAAAGGTTTTTGTGTTTGCATGTGACAGAATGATGAAGCTTTTTCTAACAAGCACTTGTTCAGGATAATTTTTAGAGACAACATAAACAACATCAGATGAAAGTTTGATTTTATGTTTGCATTCACTCTTTTTTTGTTTTCTTTCATTCTTTTAATTTTTACTTTGTTCTTCACTTCTCCTCGTCGTGAACTGAAATACAGATGAAGTGGAAGCTTTTTCTTGTTCTGAACTTTTAACGAAAATAATTTTTAATTTATTTCCATCAACCTTCTTCATTACTGTACTGTAACCCAGTCCCTCTTTTTGAAAATTTACATTAGCTCCAAGCAGCTTATTCAAATTATCTTTTCATTTAACAAATTTTGACAGGGAATTCTTTAGATCTTGAATTTCAGTTTGCAAGGAAACAATGTAATCTTCACAGGAAATGACTTGAGTATGCAAACCATCATTTAGACTTTTCAGAGTCTCATTCTCCTACGTTAACTTCAATTCTATATCCACTTCTTTTTCTTCCAAGACTGATTTTCCTCTTTCAAATGCAAGCCATTTTTCAGAGAGAACAATATTCAGAACCATCAGCTTTTTATTTTGATCTTTTAGATAATCATTTTCTTCAAGCAATTTGTCTTGGCATTCATCAATTTCCTTTTTCTGTTCAAGCAATGAATCATTTTCTTCTTTCAGGGATCTAATTAGATTCTTCTGCATATTGTCATCCGAATCATGATCTTCAATCAATTCCTTTAAGAAGGCACATTTATTACACGAATTTTCATTTCTAGCAAGTTTGTTTCTTAAATTCTCATTCTCAGATTTCAAATTTTCTTTCTCAGCTTTTAAGCGAGTAACTTCAGAAATCATTTCTTTTCTAAGTTTTTTCTTTTCAAACTTGACTCTATCATATTTATTCAATAAATGCTCATTCATGGAGAGTAAATCATCATAACTAAAATTCTCGGCTTCAGAATTTACCTGGGAGGATGAGTCCTCGGACTGATCTCTGACCATCAGGCACATTTCCTCATCTCCACATGATCTTCCCAATATTTTATTGATGATTTCTACTGCGCTTCTGCATTCATTAACACATTGAAAGCAATTAGAGTCTATTGCCCTTTTTGTTAGATTTAAGGCCTTTTGATTTTCTTCAGATTTTAGTCTGTCTGAGGATCTCCATTGAGATTTGTCCTCTGGAACTTCATATGGACTGTGATCTATGAGTACCCATAAGTCAGAATTCAAATGTATCACATGGTCTCTGAAACGACCGTACCAGCCATAGAAATCTGAACCAGTGTATACAGGAATGTCAACCATAAGAACACAACAGTACAGATAGAGCAAATCAGATCGCACCGAAATCAAATCAAGGAATGAATCTGCAGGTTGTTAGACCTTTTGTTCAGAAACCTGCTCTGATACCAATTGATGGGACAGATGGTATGCTCTGATACCAATTGATGTGATCTAGCAACGGTGCGTGTAGGATTCAGAGGGGGGGTGAATGAATCCCTTCAAAAAAAATGACCGAACAAATATGAACTAGTCCAAACTCAAGGGCCTAATTAAATCAGATCATAGACTCGAATAACTGAAGTGCACCAGTGACCCTTGAAAGCCAAACTAAACTAATCGAGCCTAGTCATGCATCTATCGATACACACAAGACAAGCAAACTACACAGAGCACAAGGAGTTTTTTAGATGGTTCAGTCTGCTGCCTACAGACCTATGGCCATCCCTCACTCAAATCCGAGTGAGGCTTCCTACTGCCTTACAGCTTGAAAACGCTGCGCAACACAGCTTGCGTCGGCTGAGCCTCACAGCTTGCTTACAAATGGTTGAGCAACACAGCTTGCTATCCCGAGGATCCCTCCTCTGACCGCTGAGGATTACAGCTTAACCTCTGCTGTCACACAGCTTGATCAGAAAAATTAAGATAAGAAACAAAATAAAAATGGTGGAAACAGCTACTGAAGGCTGATAATGAAATCCGATAAAAAAAAATAGCTCACGCAGGAGCAAACTGGACTGGATTTGATCCAAGTACTAGTGGACAGACTATCAGATATTCTTTTCACGATCTCCCTCTTCCTCTATCTCTCTTTTCTTTTCCCACAAGCTCTCTATCTCTTTTTCTTCTCTTTTGCTCTCTATCTCTTGGCTGTTCAGAACCTCTCTCTTTCTTCCTTCGATCTGCAACCTCTTATAATCTCTCATTGGGCGTGTGGAGGGAGAACTCCTGCCCAAGAGCTTCCAGAAGGCTCTCAGCCACGTGTCACCATCTAAGCGTTGTATCTTTCCACGTGGCATTCTTTTAGAGATATATCTGCCTTGGATCACGTTCCCCTCCTCGGAGAGAAACTCTGTCAGAAAACACAAGGCATTTAGTCAAACACTTAGCACAGTTTGCACCGAGGTAATGAGAGTGTAAACATAACATGCACTGAGTAGAAATATGCGAGTCAACCATTGTACTGAGTTCATAAAGCCAGAAATGAGAAATGCACTGACTTACAAATATGCATGACACCATATGCACGGACATGAATCCATGAGACACAAGAGGAAGACTATGCACCGAGTCAAAAGTGTTTAAGACATGCACTGACTCATAAGGTGTCTAGAACAGAGGATGCACTAACTCTAAGAAATGTCTAGGACATAAAATGCACGGAGTTGGATTTACGGTCTAGGAAAGAGTTGCACCAAGATGAAAATAAGAATGCACTAACACTAAATGACAAAACTGAACAGTGCATGCTGGTCAAGAATCGCACGGACTTGAAAATTGCACCGACCCCAAGAGGTGAGGTGCAAATGCAAGATATGCACTGACCCCTTTTTCTGTATGAGACAAGTGATGCACCGAGGGAGGAACGGGACGACAGTGTTTGTGTGTGGACAGAGACTTGCACAGAGGCAAGCACTTAAGCGTGAAGTGCAGAACAAAACCGGACTAGCACCGAGCTAGATCTCTAGCAGAACAACACATGCACTGGCTATGAATACTTCTGTGAAATTACATGCACCAAGTGAACCAAACATAGCAGATATAATTGAAAGATTTAAACACTTTAATCTAAACATGATTCATAGAAAGTCATTATCAAAACTAGGGTTCCAACATCTCCATGGCATTGAGGATCGTCTTCCTCCTCCTTCTGCTCCTGCTCCTACTGGCTCCCCCCCATGATGATGGTGCCCCGGATGGTGTTCATGGCATGGAAGCAGAGGATCACCCTGTTGTGTAGATGCTCTTGGATCACTCGTGTCACTTCTGTCCACTTTTTGTATCCCTCCCCTCTCCTTTTTGCTGATGTCAAAGGGGGAGAAGTAGGCTATTAGGCTTATATATATATGCTATGAGTGTTTTCCTGACTGCATGTATGTCTGTCTCTGCATTATAGTTTGAGCATGTTGGTTGTATTGCATTAGTGGTTGCATTCCTTCGTGTGTTTCATCCATTTCCACCTCTTGCAATCAGTGTACCCTATATTGAACTAATGAGAATGAATGGAAGAATGCACTCTTTGAATTTACACGATTGGCTGTCTCCTCTCTCACTTCTTTTCAATTTGGCAAATAAGTGTTGAATGGCTGGTATTGATATGTTGAATTGGATGTGTTGGAAGTGATGTGTCATGTTGAAATGGACGTGTTGAATGCATTTCAAACATTGAGTTCAACGTTTCAAAATTGATGGATTTTCAACTGAATTTCAAAATGTGATTAACCTCGTTTTGAAAACTTGCTCAAAGGCACAATGGTTTGAACACGTGAATTTAAATGCCTAGCTTTTATCATCATCAGAAAGGGGGAGATTGTTGAGCATATCCGAGTGATTTTGATGATAACAAAGCCCAGGACATTTATCTCCCACGTGCCATGTATTAGAACGAAGTTTTATGCTTTCAACCATCATATTCCATCCCATTTCAGTTTAGTGCTCATGAATCCTCCCATGTGTTAAAACGAGCCTAAGCGAACGTGTAATCAACCATAACACAAGCTCATTTCAAGCATCGAACTCATGGATAGTTTTTAGTGGGCTAACATTTGGATTTTGCAGTTTTGGAGATTTTCGGTCGACCTCTGGACCCTTGGCGGTCGACCTGAAATCACAGAATTGAAAGAAGGCAACCTGTAAAACTGGTGGTCGACCGCCAGACCCCTAGCGGTTGACCGATTTTTTCAGCAGCCAAATGGCTACAGGAATTCTCAGTGCAGTCGACCGCTGGCCTCTGCAGGTCGACCGCCAGCCCCGATAGCCCATAAATGTTGACTTTTGGCCATCTCGAAAGAAGCATCTTCTCTTGTTATTGTTTAATCCCAAAGCCACCAAACCTTCCATGATTTGTGGATCTGGTTCCTGGGTTGTCTCTTGACCATTCAAGAGTTATAAAATCATCTCTTTGGGGTAAGAAACCCTAATGCTATAAGAGGGATTAAGGAGCCTACCAAAGGGGAGAGAAGGGAGCTAGCACTGTAGACGTGAACAGTGCTCCGGGAGAAAGTTCTTCATCCTTCTTCATCCATCCTCAAGTGAAGTTCAAGTCATATCTGAAGGAGATCAATCCCAAGCCAAGTGGATTTCAAGTTGCATCCAAGAAACTCTTCATCAACTAAGGGGGAGCATCAATCAAGCCTTTTCTTTTGTGTTTCCATTCTTAAATCTTTCTAAGCTTCAAGTGTGCTTGTTTTGTAATTCTAAAACAATCCCGGGTGTGTGTGGATCTTCGTGGATCCGTGTGTGTGTGTGCAGTTAAGTCTGCTTGGTTTGGTGTGTGTGTGGTTAGCTGTCTTTCACACCTTTGTGGGAGCCTTCATCTCACAACGTGTGTGTGTGTGTGTGTGTGTGTGTGTGTGTGTGTGTGTGTGTGTGTGTGTGTGTGTGTGTGTGTGTGTGTGTGTGTGTGTGTGTGTGTGTGTGTGTGTGTGTGTTCGATCTTGTATCTCTTTACAAGATAGTGTGTGGATCCTCACAGCCCGTGAGGGGTGGATGTAGGTTGCCATTGTGGCATCCAAACCACCTAAAAATTGTTGTCTCGGTGTGGTTTGTTCCTTTTCTTCTATCTCCTTTCTGTGCGATCGTAAGTGTGCATTCCCGTTCAGATTTTATTCTCGTTAATCCTGCATAATCTCTATTATCACCAAATCGAATTTGGTAAGTCAGTCTTTGTTTGAATAGAATTGTTTCTCATATTAGCATCTTATCACATATTTTATAAAAAGCCAAAAGGTTTTCTTAAAATATCAAAACACCCAATTCACCCCCCTCTTGGGTGCCATTGATTGCGATACTTCAATCCCGACATTCCCTCTTGTTATTTACCAAGGGACTAGAATGGGCGGCCAGAGTCCATAAGTGAATGCTGCCCGATAAGTCCTGGGGAATTGTTGTAAGCCTACCCCAGATGTTGAATAACTGCAATGTTGTCGAGCCCGCCTCCGCGTTGGCAAACTCCAGCATATGCGGGAACAACCCCCAAGACTGTATAGTATGTGGAGCATACTCTGGGAATAAGGAGCAGACCCAGGCATTGGAGAAATGCACTGGGTCGATGAAGCAAGCCTGGCGCGGGAGTTGGTGTGCACTGATGTCTCCCAGCGTCTTGTATATCAGGCATAGTGCAGCCGAGCACAATGACAACTTAATGCCCCACGCCATTTGTCAAGCAGGGTAGATGGCGTCTGGCCGGATGACGGTCTAGTCCCCGTACGGCAAGGCAAAAGAACAGAGTCAGTATGTAAGGAAAGCCGCACAGTGCGTCATCGAATCAACCCCTGCTGGGTTAGCACCACTCCGATGCCCCTTTAAGGTCGGGACTTTCACCTCGGCCCTACTCTTGCTGCGCTTCTTCCGGGCCACAGCAGCGCCGACATAGGGGAAGTCTTCATATTTCTTCGTCCCGTCGAAAAAGTACTTCAGCCACAGGCTCAACCGGACCCTCTTGCGGTTCCCACAGGGAGGCTGCTTCTCGCCATGGGATGATTGGTACAATTCCTGGTACGCCTTCATGAGGAATCGGTAAGAGTATCCCAGTGCATAGATGGCGTCCCCGTCTGTCTCGTCCTTGATAAGGTCGGGGAGGCATACTTCTTCATACAGCTCTCCATCAATAGGCAGGCCACTCAGCTGGTGTAGACTCCATAAATCCAGCGAAGTCTCACCTTCCGCCCTATAGAAGGTGTTCAGTTCAACGTTCAAGACCTCGATCATCGCACAGCAGAGGCCTTTGGAAATTGGGTAGCTGTACCGGGAGGCGTAAACGCTATGGCAGATATCGGCCCGAATAAGCAGGGGAGCGTAGTTGAACAGCACATATTCAGTAAACTCCACTGCTCCTTCCCGAAAGGTGTGTGCATCTTGCACTTTAAGCTCCCTAACTAGCCCAAGGCGAGCTCATGCTTGAAGCGGATGGCCATACAGTCCAGAAGATAGGGCTCCTCCCGATACCCCCATTTCAGTGGCGCCAGAAATAAGCCGAAGCAGGGTTGCTGCTTGTGCACCCGCCCTGCTACATTGTCCCAACGGGTGGGGGTAAACTCCGACGCCCGCACCAACTTGCCTTCCGTTGGTGTCACTCCCTCCAGTCCTAGCACAGGGTTCCACTACCTCAGCTTGCCCACTAGGTACATTAGTATACTCCAGCGAACGCTGTACAGCAAACTATCACGGGATTGTAAGATGGCTCGCTCAGCCCCCCACACAGCTCTGAAGTCCCTCTTGTCCTGGTGATGGAGATACTTCAAAAAGCAAAGGAGGTGCTTGTCCTTAGAATGATCCCTCCGATAGTCACCAGCTCGGGCAAATGTGAAACCACCGTCGGTCAGTCCAACACGGCTAAATTTCATGGTGTCAGTCTTAGAATCGTAGGACTCGGCCAGCTTTGCCACCTCGGCATGTTCCCGATTGAGGTGTTCCACATTATGCCATGTGACGGCAGGGACGGCCAATGACAGAGTAGACTTGGCACTGGTGACAGCAGAAGCAGACGAACCACTGGGAGCAGCCATTTATCTGCAAGGTGTAAAAGACTTAGAGTCAGAATAAGTCCCAAGCAAAGACAAAAGAAAAAAACTATAAAAGGCTACACTACGATTAAAATGAACAGGACGCCAAGAAATTTTGACAAAATTTTGGCAGAGTCTCTCCTAGGCCGGAGGCGTAAAGGGAAGACACGGGTGCTCATCCACAAGGAGTGACGGCCCCAACAAAAATCACGATGTGCACAAAGGGCAACACCGGATACTCCTTCGGTTCAAGTTGGCCGCTGCATCACCGGCACACTCGTGCCTCAGCTACCCAGCACACTGCCCAGTGCCCTTGCCCGGCACACCCCCTTGATGCTTCCCCGGTACAGCCCAATGTGTAATGTCCCGAAATTTTCATAAATTATTTTTGATATATGTTTAGGAATTTTTTGGGATTCTTAAAAGGCCCAAATGAATTAATAAATAAATACTTGGTTAATTAAGTCATTATTAATGCCCAAATAAAGTAATCAATTAACCTAGCCTATTTAAATAAAGCCCAAAAGATTTAAGGACCAAGCCCATGAAGTTTGGCCCATATTCTAGAAGGTTAATTACTTAATTCACGGAATATAAGGATAAATACCCATTGACTAGATAATTAAGGGGATAATAGAATAAAAGAGTTTGAATTAAATTCAAATTCGACGCCTGGGATATTTAGCGGTCTATCGTGTAACCGCTACATACCCATTAGCGGCCCATTAATCGACCGCTATGCTCTGCTAGTTCCGTGAATGAAACAAAGAGCAAAAAGATTAGATCTTTGGCATTCAATCTCATAGAGACCGAGCTGGGAGGATTAGTAAGCATCCTTAGGACTGTTAGAAGTCGGGCTATTAGCAAACAAGGACTCTATAATTGATCTAATCCATGAAACCCTAGCAAAACCCTATAAATAGAGCCCAGATTTGGCCTGTGCGACCCTTACTTTGGCTCGTGTGGAATCAAGGTAAGGAGGTATTATTTTGGGTAAGTTCTTTAGAAGTTTTTATGATGCAAGATGAGACCACGGCCACGACAAGCTCGTGATTGTCCCTTAACGAGGGAAGCGTCGGACGTGCGCGGTTGAGAAACCGGCAATGAGCTAGGGTGATCGGCTCTCTCGTATGCCCGGATCGGGTCACGGGATGGTGTCGCACTCTCTCGCAATAGCGGTAATGAATAGATAAAGTGAGCTAGATATCCCTACACATGCTCTCTAGCAGCGGCATAAACAAATATATATATAGTAAGCAAAATGCCGAGAAGGGAGCGAATGCGATACCTCCACGCGCTCGGCGTGGGGACGACGGACCCGACCGAAACTCGTACTCCAAGGATAAATATTACACAATGATGACAGTAATGAAATATCGCCCACTCCATGCAGGGAGGTAAAGGGCTACACAACTGGGCCCGGGAGGACCGAATTCGGGTTGACGGGCGGCTTCTCGCGTCTCTTCGGCAGCACCCGAACTTGTGGCTGTAGGGCCCACGTGCTGTCCGGAGGGGCCGTGTTGGACCCGATGGAACCGCTGTAGTGGGGACACTTAGGGAAGCGCCCCCCGGGCTGGCGGCACGCTGGTTCGCCGGCCGGAGGCCGGGCGGCTCCGTTCAGCACCGGTCGGAATAACCGGCCACGGATCTGTAGCTTCTGGTTTTCAGCGCGCGTCCCGGCGAGAACGGGCGCTGCGATCAGCCCCGATGTCGGATCGACACAATACTGGTGCCGTTGGAAAGCTAACTTCAAATCCTTCAACCTAGGCCTAGAGATCTGACCTGGATCTGCACGGATCTGGCCTTATGGAATTTCCAAGTTCCTGTTGTACAGTTCCTGAAATCTCAGGTCAGTAGAGAACTTTCCTGTGGATTGCCTTTGACCGCAATGTAGACGTCCGAATCTGGGGTTGTGTTCTTCAAAAACGTTATGGGAAATCACGTTACAAAACCAGGACTATTTTTGGATCTGGATTTGGGGAAGGCTACGAATTTCTATGATTTTTGTACTAGCAGTGGGTCGGATCTGGAATCTGGCTGACAACACTGTAGCTGAGGAAGAACATGAATTTCTAAAAATCGATAGAAGGCTGATAAAAAATTAAGAAACTTTGTGGATGTAGGGGGTGATGGACAGAACGCTCAGTAAAATTGGGAGGGTTTGGGCAAATCAAAAAGATGGCCGGAGGTGAGAAACACAGGGCTGCTGTCACTGTAAAAAGAGACAGGACAGATCTGGGAATGATTAAAGATAAAAAATGTAAAAATAACAAACGATGGATTTTGGACCTGGAATGTTTTGTGGAGGAGGGGCTAGAAGGTAGGAACACACCATAAAAATTTCAATCTACGAAGAGGCCGTGGCTGATAGCAGGATTTTCGTGAAGACACCTCTGTCCAGCAGGACAGAAAATCGAAGATGATTCCGTGGCGGCTCGAAGGCGGCACGAACGGCGGCGACGGCGGCACAGATGATCACCGGAGGTGAAGAGGGGATGATAGAAGATTAAATCACTCTAGAACTGGAGGTAGGAGGAGAGGAACCAGAGGGAGAGAGGAGGGGCTCAAGAACACTCTTGATTTTCCAACAATTTTCTCTTCATTAATGCTAACAAATGGAAAATACAACCTTTTATATGCCATGTGTCAAATCTAATCTACACCATTAGATCTAGGAGTGGGGAATGGAGGGCTGGGATTAAGTGTAAATGATACACAAAAATTAATAAAATACTAAGGGGAGAGGGGCGCCCCCTTGACCATGGTTAATGGGGTTGAATGGGTAGGTGAGGTAGGTAACCCACCTTGGACTAATTAAGCCACTTGTCTCCCATGTGGTCAAATGGCATTCAACCCTTCTAGATGGCCACCTAGGATGGTTGACCAGCCCCACATGTGTGACATGGACCAATGGGAAAGGGCTGAGGGCCCCCTTGCTGGTCCTACTGACAAATTACAAAGAAACCCAAACAATCCGTGGGAATGACGCATTGGCTTATAAAGCCGTACAATTGCGCATATACTTTCCCGTGGATATACAAATAAACTAAAGGACATAAATGTAAAATAAAATGTACATGCCCGGCGTCAATTCCAATCATTTTATTTCTAATACATAGGACTAACATTCCTCAAAATTTCATGCTAGGAGATCAAGCACACAAGAAGTTAGAAGCCTACAAAGTTGCTGGTTCCACATTAGCGACCCAGGAAACTGTGCGAAAGTCCGGCGGAGATCAAGGAATTAAGGAACCAAATCAAGGTATTTAGAACCTGATCATTTAGAACTTTTTGTTCCCCTTAGTATCTTCTTCTTACCCTCCAAATTTTATGTCCATAGGTCAAGAGAGTAAGGAGTTAGAGCAACGTGAAGTTGCTGATTTGTCACAAGAAGTGCAGGGAACTAGGGGTAGCATCTAGCCTTAAATTTGAAGTTAAAGGTCCAGGACAAAGGTAGGTCATCTCATGAACGGCTAAAATATCATTCTAGGGATAAAAGCCCTCTTGTTTTACTAGATTTCATGAACTATGCATCAAGAATTTCATATTTTATGCATCTAGTATACATCCATGCATATTCTTAGCCCTAATTAAGTTAAGAGGAATTCTCTTGTTAATTCACAGAAAACCCATGCATCTTGTTAGCCTAATCTTCGTTCTATCATGATAGGGGAATATATATATATATATATATATATATATATATATATATATATATATATATATATATGTTGATTTCCAGACATGATGTGTTTTAAAACGTTAGTTTCTTCTTATTTAATTTACTGTCAAACTTTCTCTAGCGGCCCAAGTGTCGACCACCAAAATTGTTTAGCGGCCCTACGATAAACTGCTAGACACTCAGAAACTTGTCTTCTATGAAACCTCTGGCAGACCAGAAATAGACCGTTAAAATCCTTCTGGCGGCCTTACGATACACCGCCAACTTTCTGTAACGGCTCTATAGTAGACCGCCAATGTTATGTTTCCTGTCAATCCGAGACGGATTTAAGAGCAGCCCATTTAGCCTAGTTAAATTTATACCAACCCGATTTAATGTATTTCATTACTCTGAGTTTTAACTACTGATTCATAACAGTGATTTCATGTTCTTTATGGTACTTAGGATTATTTTAAGTATATGATAATTTCATGTAAAAACCATATAATTTTGTATTAAATTATAGTTTAAACACTACATTGATGAGTTTGAATGTTGGTTTACTACAATACACATTCTCTACTTATCTCAGAGTCATTTCTGTAAAGTTCATGGCATATATCCCGGTATATGACCATTAGTTATACTCTTTGCACTATAGGCACATAATCTTGGACCTGATAACCTCTCCTTTGGATATTCCTTCCAATGGATTAGGAAATCTTGTTTCAAGGCCTCCATAAGTCTCCGAGAGTCTAGGATTCCCACTAGGACGCCGAGCTGGTTGTACCATTAAAGCCCAATTATCTAGAAAGCACTACCGATATTTTTCTGAAATTCTATCCATTAATGGTTCAATACTCGACCACTACAACCCATTAACGGTCTAGTATCTGACCGCTAAGTTCTTTTAGTCCAAACCGATTTCTTTCTGGATTCAGCCCACTCTAGCGGCCCAATATTAGACTGCCATATCAATATAGCGGCCCAACTTTTGACCGCTAAAATTCCTGAGTACTGTTGAACCGAGGTTTGACCCAAGGGTTAATATTCCTATGATCCTAGATTGACTAATGATAGTCTAGGACTTGTAACCTTGTTCAAAGATATCTAAGATAAATTATGAAAGATAAAGAACGTAACATTATGTTGTCGAATTTTCTCCAAGGCATAACTTAGTTATTAATGCATTTCTTGAACTCATGAATCTATATTCGGTGCATTCTTATTGACGTTGAGTCTTGAACATTCATTGAACTTATTACATGTGTGGCCAACTTTATTGCTATATACATGGAAGTAGCTTGATTTATACTTGAAGATGCAGATCGAGCACTGATTGTGTTCAAGGGCTCTATGCTAGTCCCCTCGACTGATTGTCGAAAACATACTATATAAACCATAGAGTATGATGCTACTGGCATTGCATTGCGCTAGGAGTACTTTCTTTATAAATAAGTGAAATATCCACGGCTCATGAAGTGAATTTTCCACACCTTAACTGTCATGCCCCGAGCTTTTAATACAGCGGAAGATAATCTCAGAAAAATGTGAACAGCCGGCATGGTAAGCCTCTTGCAGCAAGAATTTCATATTTTATGCATCTAGTATACATCCATGCATATTCTTAGCCCTAATTAAGTTAAAAGGAATTCTCTTGTTAATTCACAGAAAACCCATCAATCTTGTTTGCCTAATCTTCGCTCCATCATGATAGGGGAATTTATATATATGTTGATTTCCAAACATGATGTGTTTTAAAATGTTAGTTTCTTCTTATTTAATTTACTGTCAGACTTGCTCTAGCGACCTAAGTGTCGACCGCCAAACTTGTTTAGCGGCCCTACGATAAATCGCTAGACACTCTGAAACTTGTCTTCTATGAAACCTCTGGTAGACCAGAAATAGACTGTTAAAATCCTTCTGGCGGCCTTACGATACATCGCCAACTTTCTTTAACGGCTCTATAGTAGACCGCCAATGTTCTGTTTTCTGTCAATCCGAGACGGATTTAAGAGCAACCCATTTAGCCTAGTTAAATTTATACCAACCTGTTTTAATGTATTTTATTACTATGAGTTTTAAGTACTGATTCATAACATTGATTTTATGTTCTTTATGGTACTTAGGATTATTTTAAGCATATGATAATTTCATGCCAAAAATCATATAATTTTGTATTAAATTATGGTTTAAACGCTACATTGACGAGATTGAACGTTGGTTTACTATAGTACACATTCTCTTCTTATCTCAGAGTCATTTCTGTAAAGTTCATGGCATATATCACGGTATATGACCATTAGTTACACTCTTTGCACCATAGGCACACAATCTTGGATCTGATAACCTCTCCTTTAGATATTTCTTCCAATGACTAGGAAATCTTGTTTCAAGGTCTCCGTAAGTCTCCGCGAGGCTGGGATTCCCACTAGGACGTCGAGCTGGTTATACCATTAAAGCCCAATTGTCTAGAAAGCACTACCGACGTTTTTCTGAAATTATGTCCATTAACGGTTCAATACTCGACTGCTATAGCCCATGAACAGTCCAGTATCTGACCGCCAAGTTCTCTGAGTCCAAACCGATTTCTTTCTGGATTCAGCCCACTCTAGTGGCCCAATATTAGACCGCCATATCAATATAGCGGCCCAAATTTTGATCGCTAAAATTCCTGAGTACTGTTGACCCAAGGTTTGACCCAAGGGTTAATATTTCTATGATCCTAGATTGACTAATGATAGTCTAGGACTTGTAACCTTGTTCAAAGATATCTAAGATAAATTATGAAAGATAAAGAACGTACCGTTATACTGCCGAATTTTCTCCAAGGCATAACTTAGTTATTAATGTGTTTCTTGAACTCATGAATCTATATTTCGTACATTCTTATTAACGCTGAGTCTTGAACATTCATTGAACTTATTACATGCGTGGCCAACTTTATTGCTATATATGTAGAAGTAGCTTGATTTATACTTGAAGATGCAGATCGAGCATTGATTGTGTTCAAGGGCTCTATGCTAGTCTCCTCGACTGATTGTCGGAAACATACTATATAAACCATGGGGTATGATGCTATTGGCGTCGCATTGCGCTGAGAGTACTTTCTTTATAAATAAGTGAAATATCCACGGCTCATGAAGTGAATTATCCATAAAAATTCACGAAGTACTTGCTATTAAGCGAAAAGTACTTTCTTGCTTGATACACGACGTTCTAGTACATTCTCGTTACATTCTTGTTCATGAAAGGCCATAATTACATTCTTACTTGATCATGCTTGCTCAATCATATCTTAACTTGATCATGTCTTTTTACTTTGGTTTATTTACATGATTTATCGCATTCGCATGATCTTACCTTATTCGTTAAAGCTACAACGCTAATCACTTTAATATTGCCTTCATGTTGATACAAAGATACCTACTGGACAAGTGTGCTCATTACCTACTTTCCAATCTTTTCAGGAGAGGCAAGTGATTCGGATTCGGATTCGAGTTATTCTAGTGATGGATCCGAGAGCGAATGAGAGTCGCATAAAATTGAGAGTGAAGACTTAAGAAGTTAATGATGTCTAGATCAAGTTCATGTAATTTTATTTTTTATTAGGTCAAATAGGTTTAAGTAAGTTGGAATAGCCCATGTACTCGAATCTTTATCATTCTTATTATTAATGGAAAAGGAAGTTGATTAAATTGATGTGCAATTGCATCTTATGTGTGATTGTCTTGCGCTCTGATTATTCTTACTTGCATAAGGCTTACCATGCCGGCTGTTCACATTTCTCGAGATTATCTACCGCTATATTAAAAGCTCGAGGCGTGACAGTTAAGTTGGTATGAGAGCCTAAGTCTAAGGACTTAGGGAGAAAGTCATGTCATAGGATAAGTCCAAGGTTTAAGGACCCATACCTATGAACTAAGGAAGAAATTTCCCTACCCATGTGAGAATTAGGTAGAGCCCGGGATAAGATAATAAATTAGCTCTAGATTAATCCCTTTCAAAATTCCATGGGAATTAACAATTTGTTATTTCTCTCAGGTACCTTATTATTATAATGGCTCATCGTGTAGACTGGGATGGTATGCAGTAGACTGTTGCGGGCCTCACACAGGCACTGCAAACGATAGCCCAAGCGGGCACAGGAGCAAGAGCTGGGGACTTGCATCGTAATTTTTGAGCCTTAAATCCTCCACGTTTCTATGGTTCTTCGAACCCAGACGAGGCCGAGAACTGGATCGATGAAATGAACCGAATATTTGACGTCATACAATGTACAGACCAGGAAAAAGTGCGACTTGCTACCTTTCAACTCCACAAAGATGCACGTACATGGTGGAAGTCAGTTCCGACACCTCCAGCTGACGCACCACACACATGGGAAGGTTTTCTTACCTTATTCCGTGCCAAGTATTTTTCAGAACATGTTAAGGAGAGGAAGGCTATGGAGTTCGCCTCTCTACGTCAGGGAATGATGACAGTTGCCGATTATGAATTACAATTTGCCAGGCTAGCACCATATGCAACTCATTTAGTCAGTACCGATTTATTGAAGGCCAATCGGTTTATGGATGGGTTAAGACCTAGTTTCATTCAGCAGCTCGGTACTCAAAATACTGTACCTATGTGGAGATGGTCCAGCGGGCGTATCTATATGAGAGGACCTTAGAAAATGTCAAAAAATTAAAGGGCAAGGGCGAATAACCAAGCCGAAGGTCAGATCGGCGTAATAATAAGGAGAAATTTAGCATCACGGAGCCCTACAAATCCCGTGATAGCAGGAAGAGGTCGAGGAACGGGAGCAGGAGTAGCTCCCAGATGAATAAGAAAGTCAAGGTGGAGGAAAAGCAAGTCATGGCGGCTTGCACCTTTTATGAAAAGTTCAGCCACTCGACCGAGGAATGTTGGAAGCACCTCGGCGCTTGTTTAAGATGTGGCAGCCGGGAGCATCGCATGCCAGACTGCCCTCTCATGAAGGATCAATCATCTAGTGGCGGACGTCAGAGACATGCTCGTCTCAATGCTGTTTTAGATAATGAAGCGCCCAAGAATGATGGGCTTGTGGAAGGTACTATCAAAATCTATTTCTATCCTGCATTTGTACTATTCGATACTGGTGCTTCTCATTCCTTTATATCTGCCACCTTTGTAAAGACCTTGCCAGTTTCATCAGTTCTCTTACCTTCGGACCTTTCTATTACTACACCCTTAAGTTCTAGAACAAAGCTTACCAATTACTACCCTAATAGTGAGGTAATGGTAGAAGGTCACAATCTTCCTGCAAACCTCGTATGCTTTGACATGGAAGGCTACGATTCTATTTTAGGGGTGGATTGGCTTATAGACCATGATGCCTACATAAATTGCCAAAATAGGATAATATCCTTTCGCAAACCAGGCCTTCCAAGATTTTCCTTCCTTGGTATCAAGTATAGGAAACATCCTACTATCATTTCTTCTCTTCACGCTTGCAAACTTATTTTGCAAGGATGTGAAGCTTTTCTTGCTTCTGTAATTGTTACCGAGTCAAAGGAGATCATCTTAGCAGACATCCCAATTGTAAATGAGTTTCCTGATGTATTCCCATCAGATCTACCTGGTTTACCACCCAAAAGGGAAGTAAACTTCTCCATTGAACTCGTTCCCGGAGCAGCACCTGTTTCAATAGCTCCATACAGGATGTCCCCCACAGAACTTAAGGAATTGAAGAAGTAGCTTCAGGAATTATTGGACAAGGGATTCATACGACCTAGCACATCCCCTTGGGGCGCGCCAGTTCTTTTTTTTCAAGAAGAAGGATGGATCGCTCAGGCTCTGTATCGACTATCAGCGACTGAATCAACTCACAATTAAGAACAAGTATCCGTTGCCGCGTATTGATGAGCTCTTTGATCAACTTTCGGGAGCAGAATATTTTTCCAAGATAGACCTCAGGTCAGGTTATCACCAGCTCAGAATTAAGGAGGAAGACATATACAAAACTGCCTTCAGGAGCCGATATGGCCACTATGAATTTGTTGTAATGCCGTTCGGGTTAACCAATGCCCCAGCAGCATTTATGCAACTCATGAATAAAGTCTTGCAGCCTTATCTTGACCAGTTTATAGTTGTCTTTATTGATGACATTCTTATTTACTCCAAGATAAAGGAGGAATATGAAGAACATTTGAAAATAGCCTTGCAGACTCTAAGAGAACACAAACTCTACGCCAAACTTAGTAAATGTGAGTTCTGGCTTAAGGAAGTCTCATTTCTTGGCCATATCATTTCAAATGAAGGTATCCCTGTGGATCCTTCTAAAGTGGAAGCTGTCAAGAACTGGAGCCGGCCAACGACTTTGTCAGAAGTAAGAAGTTTTCTAGGTCTAGGTGGGTATTACAAGAGGTTTATTAAGGATTTTTCTAAGATTGCCGTCCCTTTGACAAGAATTACAAGAAAAGAAAATCTTTTTGTATGGTCGAAGGACTGTGAAAAGAGTTTCCTAAATCTTAAGGAACATCTCACGACAGCCCCTATATTATCATTGCCCGTCGAGGGTGGTGGATTTGAAGTCTACACGGATGCATCTGGCATTGACCTAGGGTGCATTCTTATGCAAAGTGGGAAGGTGATCTGTTATTCCTCAAGGCAGTTGAAGCATCATGAAGAAAATTATCCTGTGCATGATTTAGAATTGGCGGATGTTATATTTGTCTTAAAAATTTGGCGCCAGTACCTTTATAAAGAGAAATTTACGGTCTATGCGGACCACAAAAGCTTGAAATATTTATTCTCCCAGAAGGAGCTGAATATGAGGCAAAGAAGATGGTTGGAATACCTAAAAGACTTTGATTTTGCTATCCAATATCATCCTGGTAAGGCTAATAATGTAGCCGATGCACTCAGCAGAAAATCGATAGGAAAGCTATCGAGTCTTATGATTAGTATGACGAATCTCATTCCTCAATTTACCCAGTAGAATTTAGATGTTGACATAAAGAAGGAAGATTATTTTGTAGTCAACATCCAAACTCAACCCACATTAATAGAAGATCTGGTTAAGCTGCAGGACAACGATCCAGTATTGTTGGAGATTAAAACCAATATAGAGCAAAGGCCAGATTTCCCTATTGCCAATAATGGAAGGTTGCTATTCAAGAGTCGAATTTGTATACCGGATCATGTTGATACTAAGCGACTGATTCTGGAAGAAGCTCATAATTCCAAGTACACCATTCCTCTTGGTGGTATAAAAATGTGTCAAGATCTTAAAAGGAACTTCTGGTGGCCTAACATAAAAAGAGAAGTGGCAGATTTCATGTCCCGATGTCTCACTTGTCAGCAAGTAAAGGTAGAACACTTAAAACTCGCAGGTAAATTACACCCCTTAAATATTCCCGAATGGAAATGGCAAAGTGTAGGGATGGATTTCATCATGTGTTTACCTAAAACAAGAGGAGGACACGATGGTATATGGGTAATCATAGACCGATTAACAAAGTCCGCACATTTTCCGTCAATAAAAAGTCGATGGATTGTAGATATTCTAGCAGCATTATACATAAGGTAAATTGTTAAATTAAATGGTGTCCCTGTCACTATTATATCAGATAGAGATCTTCGATTCACATCTCAATTTTGGAAGGGTCTACAACATTTATTAAAGACCCGACTAAACTTCAGTACAACATTTCATCCACAAACTGATGGCCAGACTGAAAGGACAAACCAGGTAGTTGAGGATATGCTCAGGGCTTGTGCTATTGGTTTTGGAGGCAATTGGCATGACCACTTGCCCCTAGTAGAATTTGCATACAATAATAGTCTCCAAACTAGTATATAGATGGCACCATTTGAAGCTCTGTATGGAAGAAGTTGTCGATCACCGATACGCTGGAATGAAGTAGGAGAGGGACAGTTTCTAGAACCCGATATTATCAGGGATACTACAGAAAAGGTAAAGTTGATTCAGGAAAGGCTTCAGAAGGCACAAGACTGGCAGAAATCTTCTGCTGATAATCGAAGGCGCGACTTGGAGTTCCAAGTGGGAGACCATGTGTATCTTAAGGTTTCTCCAGGTCAAGGTATTCGAAGATTTGGCATTAAAGGCAAGCTTACTCCAAGATTTATTGGCCCAATTGAAATTCTGGAAAGGGTCAGTGAAGTGGCTTATCGACTAGCTTTGCCTTCACAACTAGCAGGAGTTCATGACGTATTCCATGTCTCGATGTTAAAGAAATATGTTTATGATCCTTTCCATGTCATCACTTACGATAATCTGTAGATTAAGAAGGATTTGACATATGAACAAAAACCAATCAGGATCCTTGAATGAGAAGTACGTCAACTGTGGAATAAAACTATTCCAATGGTCAAAATTCAATGGACCGAGTTATGTCCACAAGAAGCAACATGGGAAACCAAAGAAGCGATGCGCAGAAGATTTTCAAAATTATTTAACTGTAAGTACACTCCTCATATAATCCATGTATTGAATTTGGGGACCAAATTCTCTTAAGTGGGGGAGGGTGTAATGCCCTAGAATTTTCATAAATTATTGTTGATATATGTTTAGGAATTTTCTGGGATTCTTAAAGGCCCAAATGAATTAATAAATAAATACTGGGTTAATTAAGTCATTATTAATGCCCAAATAAAGTAATCAATTAACATAGCCTATTTAAATAAATCTCAAAAGATTTAAGGACCAAGCCCATGAAGTTTGGCCCATATTCTAGAAGGTTAATTAATTTATTCACGGAATATAAGGATAAATACCCATTGATTAGATAATTAAGGGGATAATAGAATAAAAGAGTTTGAATTAAATTCAAATTCGACGCCCGGGATATTTAGCGGTCTATTGTGCAACCGCTACATACCCATTAGCGGCCCATTAATCGACCGCTAAGCTCTGCTAGTTCCGTGAATGAAACAAAGAGCAAAAAGATTAGATCTTTGGCATTCTATCTCCTAGAGATCGAGATGGGAGGATTAGTAAGCATCCTTAGGACTATTAGAAGTCGGGCTATTAGCAAATAAGGACTCTATAATTGATCTAATCCATGAAACCCTAGCAAAACCCTATAAATAGAACCCAGATTTGGCCTGTGTGACCCTTACTTTGGCTCGCGTGGAATCATAGTAAGGAGGTATTATTTTGGGTAAGTTCTTTAAAAGTTTTATTTCTAATACATAGGACTAACATCTCTCAAAATTTCATGCTAGGAGATCAAGCACACAAGAAGTTAGAAGCCTGCAAAGTTGTTGGTTCCACATTAGCGACCCAGGAAACTGTGCGAAAGTCCGGCAGAGATCAAGGGATTAGGGAACCAAATCAAGGTATTTAGAACCTGATCATTTAGAACTTTTTGTTCCCCTTAGTATCTTCTTCTTACCCTCCAAATTTTATGTCCATAGGTCAAGAGAGTAAGGAGTTAGAGCAACGTGAAGTTGCTGATTTGTCACAAGAAGTGCAGGAAACTAGGGGTAGCATCCAGCCTTAAATTTGAAGTTAAAGGTCCAGGACAAAGGTAGGTCATCTCATGAACGGCTAAAATATCATTCTAGGGATAAAAGCCCTCTTGTTTTACTAGATTTCATGAACTATGCATCAAGGATTTCATATTTTATGCATCTAGTATACATCCATGCATATTCTTAGCCCTAATTAAGTTAAGAGGAATTCCCTTGTTAATTCACAGAAAACCCATGCATCTTGTTAGCCTAATCTTCGTTCTATCATGATAGGGGAATATATATATATATATATATGTTGATTTCCAAACATGATGTGTTTTAAAAAGTTAGTTTCTTCTTATTTAATTTACTGTCAAACTTTCTCTAGCGGCCTAAGTGTCGACCACCAAACTTGTTTAGCGGCCCTACGATAAACTGCTAGACACTCAGAAACTTGTCTTCTATGAAACCTCTGGCAGACCAGAAATAGACCGTTAAAATCCTTCTGGTGGCCTTACGATACACCGCCAACTTTCTGTAACGGCTCTATAGTAGACTGCCAATGTTATGTTTCCTGTCAATCCGAGACGGATTTAAGAGCAGCCCATTTAGCCTAGTTAAATTTATACCAACCCGATTTAATGTATTTCATTACTCTGAGTTTTAACTACGGATTCATAACAGTGATTTCATGTTCTTTATGGTACTTAGGATTATTTTAAGCATATGATAATTTCATGTAAAAAACCATATAATTTTGTATTAAATTATAGTTTAAACACTACATTGATGAGTTTGAATGTTGGTTTACTACAGTACACATTCTCTACTTATCTCAGAGTCATTTCTGTAAAGTTCATGGCATATATCCCGGTATATGACCATTAGTTATACTCTTTGCACTATAGGCACACAATCTTGGACCTGATAACCTCTCCTTTTGATATTCCTTCCAATGGATTAGGAAATCTTGTTTCAAGGCCTCCGTAAGTCTCCGCGAGCTTAGGATTCCCACTAGGACGCCGAGCTGGTTGTACCATTAAAGCCCAATTATCTAGAAAGCACTACCGATATTTTTCTGAAATTCTATCCATTAACGGTTCAATACTCGACCACTACAACCCATTAACGGTCCAGTATCTGACCGCCAAGTTCTTTGAGTCCAAACCGATTTCTTTCTGGATTCAGCCCACTCTATCGGCCCAATATTAGACCGCCATATCAATATAGCGGCCCAACTTTTGACCGCTAAAATTCCTGAGTAATGTTGACCCGGGGTTTGACCCAAGGGTTAATATTCATATGATCCTAGATTGACTAATGATAGTCTAGGACTTGTAACCTTGTTCAAAGATATGTAAGATAAATTATGAAAGATAAAGAACGTACCATTATGTTGTCAAATTTTCTCCAAGGCATAACTTAGTTATTAATGCATTTCTTGAACTCATGAATCTATATTCGGTGCATTCTTATTGACGTTGAGTCTTGAACATTCATTGAACTTATTACATGTGTGGCCAACTTTATTGCTATATACGTGGAAGTAGCTTTATTTATACTTAAAGATGCAGATCGAGCACTGATTATGTTCAAGGGCTTTATACTAGTCCCCTCGGATGATTGTCGAAAACATACTATATAAACCATGGGGTATGATGCTACTGGCGTCGCATTGCGCTGAGAGTACTTTCTTTATAAATAAGTGAAATATTCACAGCTCATGAAGTGAATTATCTACAGAAATTTACGAAGTACTTGCTATTAAGCGAAAAGTCCTTCCTTGCTTGTTACATGACATTCTAGTACATTCTCATTACATTCTTGTTCATGAAAGGTCATAATTACATTTTTACTTGATCATACTTGCTCAATCATATCTTAACTTGATCATGTCTTGTTACTTTGGTTTATTTACATGATTTATCGCATTCGCATGATCTTACCTTATTCGTTAGAGCTAAAATGCTAATCACTTTAATATTGTCTTCATGTTGATGCGAAGATATCTACTGGGCAAGTGTGCTCATTACCTACTTTCCAATCTTTTCAGGAGAGGCAAGTGATTCGGATTCGGATTCGAGTTATTCAAGTGATGGGTCCGAGAGCGAATGAGAGTCGCATAAAATTGAGAGTGAAGACTTAGGAAGTTAATGATTTCTATATCGAGCTCATGTAATTTTCTTTTTTATTGGGTCAAATAGGTTTAAGTAAGTTGGAATAGTCCATGTACTTGAATCTTTATCATTCTGATTACTAATGGAAATGGAAATTGATTAAATTGATGTGCAATTGCATCTTATGTCTGATTGTCTTGCGCTCTGATTATTCTTGCTTGCAAGAGGTTTACCATGCCAGATGTTCACGTTTTCCGAGATTATCTTCCACTGTATTAAAAGCTCGGGGCGTGACATAGCTTCCCGCTACCCGCCCCCATGTGTGTCTCTCCGGCACACTCCGTGCCACATTACCCCGCACACCGTGCCCCCTCTACCACCGGCATACTACCCAGTGCCCTTGCCCGGTACACCCCCCTGATGCTTCCCCAGCACAGCCCAGCGTCCTGCTACCCGGCACACCCCCGGGTGCCTCCACCGGCACACCTCCATGCCTTCTCCACCGGCACACCCCCATGGGTGCTCACCCTGTACACTGCCCAGTGCCTTCGCCCTGCCACACTCGTGCCCGCCTTACCCGGCACACCCGTGCCCCCTTTCTCTCCGGCACACTCCGATGCGCCCGTGACCGCCTCCACCCCATGTCGGAGGAGAAGGAGAAGAGACGAAGAAAAGAAGAAGAAGCGGAAGAAGCAGAAGAGAAGAAGAAGGGAAAATGGGAAAGAGAAGAAGAAAAAAAAGGGATGAGGAAAGGGAGCCTAGGGCTCCGTCGTCCCTCCGAGCGAGGGAAAGAAGAAGAGAAGAGGAAGAGAAGAAAAGAAGGGGAAGGGGAAGAAGTGAGAAAAGTGGAAGAGGAAGAAGAGAGAAGGAGAAGGGAGGGGAGCCCCCCCACGGCGGCCTCCTCACCCTGGGCACCGGTGACGGTGGCGGTGAGCAGCGGCGACGGTCGGCAGTGAAAGAGAAAGGAGAAGAGAGAGCGGGAGTCGAAGAGGCAAAGAGAGAGAGAGAGTTGGAAAATAAGAGAGGGGTGGTTCGAGTGGGACGCCCTCGCCCCCCTTTTATAGGTGCCCTAAAAAAGAAGAAGAAGAAAAAAGAAAAAAAAAGAAAGAAGAAGAGAGAAAAGAGAGAGAGAGAGAGAGAGAGAGAGAGAGAGAGAGAGAGAGAGAAAGAAAAAGGAAAAGAAAGAAAAAAAGAAAAAAAAGAAGAGAAAAAAACAGAAGCAAAGAAAAAAAAGAGAAGAAAAAAAATATATAGAATAAAGAAATAATAAATGTAACAATATCTACATTATTTGTATATATACAATATATATATACATATTTATACACACAATGATGTTTGTAACGTGAATACACCCACGAGCACCGTCTGGCTCATCCTTCGCCCGCGTTGCCCGTGGGTGGGGGGCTTTTGTGGACATATAAAATCACACGTCCATATGTCCTACCTAGGTCCCGCATTGGCGTCAGAGCTAAAGAGAGAAAACCTGGAGAAACTGGCCATCCAGCGCTCCGGAGAATACTACCGTCTGGAAAATCCTCACATTTGCACGGGCACATTAAAATGACAAAGGAAACACAGGATACCCTCCTGAATTTATACACTGCTATGGACCCACCCTCGAGTCCCTAACGGTGAAGAAATGTCTCAAGGAGTAGACAATTATAAGTCCCTAAAGCAAAGGCAGAGGCCCCTTCCAAACGGCATGCCCTGTGCCTTTCAACGACACACTGCTATGAAGGCCCCAGCGGCACACCCCTGAAGAGCCTCTAACGGCACACTACTCAGATGCCCCAGTGGCACACTCCCGGTGTTCCCCAGCACACACTCGCCTTGGCCCTTCAGCGGCACACTGCCGAATGCCCTCCAGCGGCACACTCCAGCAAGCCTCCAATAGCACACCCTGGGTGCCCCTTCAATGGCACAATGTTGTTTCCCTCCAGCGGCACACCATCAATGCCCTTCCAACGGCACAATAGTTGTGCCCTGTCAACAGCACAGTCTTTATGCCCTCCAGCGGCACACTCCAAGTGCCCCTCCCAACGGCACACTTCAAATAGCCTTCTAACGGCACAACACTTCAAATAGCATTCTAACGGCACAACAACCCAAACAGCACTCCAGCGGCACACTCAGCCGCATGGTTCACCCGGTGCAACGATAACCTCTCCCGCACCCGGTACAGCGTTACAACTATCAGAACGGTACAGACCGACAGAAGGCACAATGGTCATTAGGTGAGGCCCTTGGCGCACAGCTCGGCCACCTCAACGCCAACTAGCACGCTGCCACGGTGTCGCCTTCTGATTCAAGGAGGCAGGCTTCGACCAGACAAGGATGGGACCAGGGTCAACCTCGGACAGAAGCATCATCATGACACCCCGTCAACGGTGCCCCGGGTATAAAAACCCTGCCGGAAGAAGAACAAAGCATGTGAGAGGAAGACGAAGGTGAACACACAGGGTGTGGAGACAGTGAGCAGCGCCCAGAGAGAATAGAAGAAGAAGGTAGAGGATAGTAGAGGGGAGAGGGAGAGAATGTATTGAATGTAGAGGGAAAGGGACTAATGGAGAAGGGAACCGTTACCCTTCCTCGTTCCAGCCCTCTCTCTAGTCTGTTTTCTTTTCTTTCTTCTTTCTTGTTGTTCCTCCGACCTCCATTCGGATGCATTGTATTGTATTTGCCCCCTTGGGCCACGATCTTTTGTTTGTTCATTCTCCATGAATGAAATGCCTTTTTGGTTTTGCCTCTTGTTGTTGTTCTTGTTGTTTTCTCCTCCGCCGTTGGACTGGGGTTTACATTTGTCCCCAACCTTCTAACTCTCATTTTACCTACCCCCCCATGACACTGGTCCGTCTAGTCCAATAAGTGGTATTTCTGGCTTGATGGTACAGGGTTGACCCCTTTCCTCTTCGATAGTTTTCTGCAGCATGACCACCCCCCCATCCTTCCATACCGGTTTGTTAGAACCCACTGCTCCTATCTACTACTAGGAACTTACCCACTGGCCAGAGGGTTCTTCAACCTTCCCTCGACAGCCCATGGTGTGCATACGTCGTCCTAATCCTCCGGCCAGGCACACTTCTTAGTGCCTGCCTTGGTAGGTACACACTCCCTGGCCCTCTCGTCCGGCACACTCCTTAGTTGTGCCCTGCCCGGCACACATCTTGGTGCCTGCCTTGGCCAGTACACAATCCCTGGCCCTCTCATCCGGCACATTCCCTGGCTGTGCCCTGCCCGGCACACCCTAGCTGTGCCCTACCTGGCACACCCCAGCTACGTCTTGCCCGGCACACCCCTAGCCAGTCCAACCCAGTATACCCTAGTCATTGCTTGCCCGGTGCACCTATAGCTTGTGTCAGCCTAGTGTTTCTCATCCGTTGTTTTCTCTAAGTTTTCTGGAATTTCTCAAAGGTGTTGTTCCCTTGGCACACACCTCAAATTGTTGGGTCACGTCACTCCTTGTGGGCGTGTTCCCTTTTTACTCCCTTACCATCCGGGTCAAGGGGAGATGTTGCCGAATTTTTGTCAGAAATAACAACACATTAAAAGACAAAAGGAAGCAAAAAACAAATGAAATAAGTAATAATAAAACATTCCAACAAAGACCAGGGAGCCATGCAAGACTCAAAGAACTGGACTGCTGAATATGACTGTAGACTTAATCACACAACAGCAGATTGAAAACTTGTTACTTAAGACCCCTCATCTGAATTTCATGAACAAGGAACCCCCTTCTCAGACCTCACCCCACCTATTTGGGCCTTGCCCGGTGCACCTTTCAACCTACTCTAGTCCGGCACACTCTGCCTTCGTCCTGTCCGGCACACTCCCACGTCTCCCTGTCGGCACAACCCTATCCAATTTCTCCCGGCGCACTCGTGCCTTCCTCTCTCTCTCTCTCTCTCTTCGGCACACTTTATGTGCCCTCACCCGGCACAGCCTTGGCCGCCTACCCGGTACAGTCTCACCCTCCTCCAGCGGCACACTCTCCTACGACCCTGCCCTTCACACATCTTCCATGTGCATCGGTCCTCATCTAGCCCTGAACTCATGTGCACCGACCTTGCTTCCAATGTGCACTGACCTTATCCCTAAGTGCACTGACCTTGTTAACAATGTGCACTGACCTTGCTTAGCCTTTGTTCTGAATGTGCATGGACTTAGCCTCATGTGCACTGACCTTATTTCAAAGGTGCACTGACCTGGCTTTCAACGTTCGGCAACCTTGTTCAGCCTTTGCCCTGAATGTGCACTAATCTTAGTCCCCTCGTGCATTGACCTTGTTTTCAACGTGCACGGACCTTGCCCTTTACACGTTTCAAATATGCACTGACTTTGGCCTCCTTGTGCCCTGACCTTCATTTCCCTTAGCCCAGCTACACCGATCCAACCCAACTAGCACAGACCTCAACCCCAGCTGGTACAGACCTTACCCCAACTAGCACAGACCTCAACCCCGGCTAGTACAGACCTTACCCCAACTAGCACAGACCTCAACCCCCAGCTAGCACCGACCTTCCCCTTTGGCCCGGTCCAACCTGCCCCGACCTTATCCCAGCACGTGCACAGACTTCGGCTAGCATGCTCAGACCTTGTCCCAGGCCTGCTCAAACTTCAAATCCATATATGCATTGACCTCTGTTCTCCAGAACCCAAACGTGTGTCGACCTTCATCTAGCCCATCGGCCATGTGCGTTAACCTGCACCGACCTCAGTGCGGTTGCACAGACCCCAGCTCCAACTAGTGTCAACCCCAACCCAAATGTGCTCGGACCCTACTAAAACACACTCTGACCTCAGCCCATGTGCGCCCGCCCTTGTCCTTCACAATCCCAAATGTGCTCCGACCTTACTGGGAACGTGCATGGACCTCGCTCAGACTCTGCTCAGGCCTTGCACTGACTTTGGTCATGTGTCACCCTAAGTGTGCACCAACCCAGCCTGACCATGCTCAGACCCTACCTCAAGTGTGCACCGGCCTGGCCAGCATATGCTCTGACCTCGGCCCGCAGCTGCACCGACCGCACCCCCACATGGCCTTCAGCTGCACCGACGTCTCTTCATGCCTAAACCCCAACTGCATCAACCTTACCCAGCCTTCACCCGGTTCACTCGACGGCATCCTAGCCCGGCACACCTTCAACCCCTCTGCCCGGTACACGCGTACCTCCCCAAAGGGTACACCCCAACTCAATCCTACCTAGTACACTTCCCAGTCCCCCAGCTGGTGCACTCCTACTCACGCCCCAGCCGATACACTCTCCAATCCTCCCCAGCCGGTACACTCCTGCTCACGCCCCGGCCAGTACACCCTTCCGTTACACCTCCACCCGGTACACTATCAACTTCCCCCCTACTCCGGCATACTCTGCATTTAAAGTACCACACCAAAAGGAAAGAGGATTATAATAATGAAAAAGGGAAATCTATATAATGATAATGATAAAAAAGGGATGTAAATTAACATAATAAAAAAATAACAAAAAAGGGGAATAATAATAAAATAATAATCAATGTGAGAGGAGTTCATGGTCCACGGGTGGTAAAAAAAAGGAATCAACAAAGAAATAATAATAATAGGAAAGAGATGATGATAATGAATGATAACAATAATCATGAATAAAAAAATACGGCCTTCGTCTCCCTCGGACTCCGGATCTGGGAATATTAATGATGCCCTCGTAGGCCAGGACTCACCTTCAGGAGTCACCTCTCCCCGTTATGGTTATTGCTCGACCTTGTTCTGGGCTAATATCTCACCGAAGTACCCCATTTCCATCGGGATCTGATCCCATCTTTGTATTAAAATTACCATCTCTTGGCAGACATCCGCACGGATTCGTTCCCCCTTACCGTCTTGTTTTCTTTACGGACTTTTGTCCAAACATGGAATGGCCCACTAGTGACCGACATAATCTGATTGTTCATACCCTGATGAGGGCTTTTCAGCATAATTCGACTACCCCTTTCTTCCTGTATTAACTAGTAATTCTTTCAGCCGAGGACCCTTATTTTCGGTAATTAATCATGAGTGTTCCTCTCTCCGAGGGGATGTAAATGACGTTGTGACCTTTATGACACGGCGGGTCTTGGTCCCGACCCGAATCACACAATTATTTGATCAGTCAGATCGAGCGCACCATGGGCTTCCTTGAAGCCTGAACAAATCGTCACTTTGTGACTGGTATGCCCACGCACTTAACGAACCTAATAATCAAATAGACAACGATGTAATTAAGAGTGCGTCCACAGGGAGGTGCTGTCGAATTTTTGCCAAGGAATCCCAAACTAATAAAGAAATAAATGATGAAATAATAATAATGACAATGATGATAAAAATAATAAAAAATAAAAAATAATTAGTAAACAAACATGTATAGCAACGGTAATAAAAAATAAATATATAGCATAAATTATAACAAAAAAAGAGAAGAAGCACCGTGATCCTGCACCTAAGGGCGCCTTGATCTAACACCCATGGGCGCCTTGGATCGGCACCCTCCCCATCCCTAGTTTCACATATTTTCCAATAAAAAAACATGGAATAAATCCATACGTAGATGATAATAATAATAATAATAACAGCAACAACAACAACATGAAGAGAATAATAAAAAATAATTTTAAATGCATGATAAAGTATAAATAAAAAACAAAACAATAAAAAAGGGAAATGGGAAACGGGATGTATAAATGAGATAATCACAATTTAAAAAATTAAAATCAATGGTGACCCACGTTCTTGTGTTTAGATTAATACAAGTTTCAAGCTATAGAGCTCTTTCTCCTGACGATCAATCAAGATTTTCTCCTTTCGGGAAGATATAATTAACGTCATAGCCTTTATGGCACTACGGACATAAGTACTGACTCGATATCCACTATCGTCTGATCAGCCATACGGTGTGTGTACATTAGTGACTCCAAGTCCCTCGGTCTTTAGAGTCCGAATAAACTGTCACCTCATTACTTGCACGTCTGCGCACAAAAAATAAAATCAATAAATAATAAACTAAATAAATAAATAAATAAAAATAACTAAGAAAAATATGTCTCATGGGTGGTCATACGAGTTTTCTAGTAACTATAATTAGATCCATTGAAAAAAGGAGGCCTTGTAGTAGATTGCCCTTCACCGAATAAGAAGGAATTGCCAATGTGAGTCATAGCTTTTGGTCTGTAGCAACTCAAAAAAAATTTATATGCAAAAAGAAATAATGAAAGATGAAAATAAAATAAATTATGAATAGTTTTCGTTATGTCTTTAAAAGTATAGAATACATAAACATGAACTCTATCCCACTTGTTAACATGAACGACGAGATTCACAGCACGATTCTGAAAAGGTGAAGACGTCGGTACTGTAATAGTACTATAACAACCGATTTAAGAGAGAATTATTAGCTTTAATCTAATCTTAATTAATAGATGAGGTCAATCTTACATCATTGAATAAATGAGGTCATTGATTATATCATAAAGGGGGGATTTATTTTAACATTCACATGTTGGAATTAATTTTCAACATAAGTTGGTGTAATAGTAACCACGTTAGTGTAATAGTAACAAGGTTGGTGTAATAGTAACAAGGTGGGTGTAATAGTAAGAAGGTTGGTGAAATAGAAAAATTAGGTGGGGGATTTTGGCCTATAAATAGGGCTGGGCTCTTCCCTACTCAAAGTATAAATCTATTGAGAGGAATTGCTGGTTGGAGAGAGAGAGAAAGCTCGAAGTTGGAGGAGTGTTCGAAAGTGTTCGTCGTTCTTAAACTTCTTCTTCTTTGATCTTCAACTAGGTAGGCTTTCTCTCAGGCGAAAACTTAATTAGATCTCCATATTTATTTTTTTGCATGAGTATTTCGATTCTATGTAAAAATTTTATGATAATGTATATATCGCTTATTTTAAGATTTAAAGTTCAAAAATGGGAGTTTTCATTATCATAACATGTTTCAATAACGTGGATCACATATGGACCATGATTTGAATACAGTAACCATGCCCGATTTACCTCATTTATGTGCGTTATTTCAAAACTTAAATTTTAAATTTTAAAATCATGTTCTTACTTTAAGAATACTATTAACAAAGAAATGACTAGGTGAATGAACTCGTAAAGCTATCGTTAATTGTTCAAACAACTATGCTCTAATTTTCGTAGAATTTCTATACGTGATTGACCCTATCTATTTGATCTAAGCTCTATCTGAAAACTTGACATCTTCTTTCAAATTATACATGAACATATTATGCAATTGGAATCTTGACATCTTTTTTTAATATCTTTTCCTTCATTGAAATTCTTTCACAAATGAATATGTTAGAATATACAAGAATGATTTCCGTTCGATTTACGTGTTTTCATGTCTCCGAAAAATCATGTAGCTAGCAAATTTATCAAGAAAGATCGGTGTCTAAAGCTAGAGGTCCACGGGCAAATACTTTAAGTGGATAAGTGGTTACTTAATTAGGACCGCGTGAATACAAGGGGAGCCTCCCACTGTCCCACCTCTTACTTGGCCGCATTTTCTTTGGTTTTCTACTAATTACCCGACTGAGAAAAAACTTGATCTAAACTTATTTTACAAGATTTTCTGCGAGAGTTGATCGTGCCTTGACCGGCAATTCATTCTCTTTATTATCTTAATGTCGTTAAACATGATGCCTTAAATCATCCTCGAACTTCTCTTATAAACTTCATTTATTCTTCATACTACATGCCCTTTCTTCGTACTACATATCCTTAGAAATGGAAATTTTGCTAGATCTGTACTTTAGCCATAAACTACCATTTGGGAGTGTTGGAACTAAGTGTCATGCAGGGTAAAGTGCTATGTTATGGGAGCCACCTCTTGAGGCCGGAATGGCACAAAGTGCTACTGTTGAGACTCCAGACGATTTTTATGATAACAAAACCCCGGAATTACAAATGGGTTGATTAATTGATTGAACTTCTCCAAATGAGATTGAAACCCAAATGCATGAATTGTTTGAGGGTCAAACAAGCTCATTTTATATGTATCCTTGTGCAAACATAAGTCTTCAAATGTTCGGATATGTTTCATGGACTGAACCATGCTATTTTACAGAATTCCCCGATTTCGGTCGACCTAAAGGCACAGTGCAGTCGACCTAATTTTCCAGGGATCTCAAATCTATAGTTTTTTACAGGAGCGGTCGACCGCCTAGCAAGGATCGGTCGACTGGTTTTCCCAGAATTGAAAGACTCTATTTTTGAAAAAATCTGGTCGACCGCCCCCTACCTCCGGTCGACTGCCAGTCTCGAAAGCCCTTATTGTTGACTTTGTATTCTCAACGTGGCAAGCCCCTCTTCTTGGATTTGTTTAATCCCAAAGCCACCAAACTTTTCATGATTTGTTGATCTGGTTCCTGGCTTGTCTCTTGACCATTCAAGAGTTAAAAAAACATCTCCTTGGGGGGCAAGAAACCCTAATGATTCAAGGAAGCTCAAGGAGGCTATCAAGGGGAGAGAAGTGTGCTGCTACTGTAGCCGTGAACAGTGCTCTGGGAAGGAAGTTTTTCATCCATCTTCAAGTGATCCATGCCATATCTAGAGCAGATCAACCCCAAGCCAAGCGGAGATCAAGCTGCATCCAAAACCTTCTTCATCAACTAAGGGGGAGCTTGAATCTGAAGTTTTTACTTTGTGTCTTCCATTTGATTTCTATTCAGATTCAAGTGTGTGTTCTTGTAATATCTGAATACTTGTGTGTGTGTAGATCTACTGTTGTGTGATCTAGAGAGGGGTGAATAGATCAATCACCCAATTAATACAACTACAGCAGCTTCTATATGCGGAATTAAAACAAACTGATGTAATTGAGTGTGGGGTGGACGTAGACCTCTGGATTGAGGTTGAACCACCTAAAAATCCGTTGTCTACTGTGTGATTGCTTTGTGATTTGTGTACATCGCTGCATTCGGTCCATTGCTCAGTAGATGAATGATTAGGATCGCTTGGGCACCGATCTTGTACATTTGGTATATTCTGGTTGAAATTTAGTGATTTCTCACAGCCCTACAGCAGTTTGTTTTAATTCTGCATATAGAAGCTGCTGTAGTTGTATTAATTGGGTGATTGATCTATTCACCCCCCTCTAGATCAAACAACAATTGGTATCAGAGCGGGTGTATGCACAGAGGGTCCAACGACTTTCAGATCCATCCTGCATTACTTGTGATGTAATCTGATTTCTATCTCTTTAGTGATACTTTCTGATTTGATCTGATTTATCTCTGAGTCATGGCCGAACTTCCTCTATTCACTGGTTCTGATCGCTTCGGATGGTATGGTGTGGACACATAAAATTTCACGTCCATACGTTCCACACCAGTCTCGCGTCAATAGCAGAACTGCATGAAGAGGCCCCCGGAGAGATGGGACATCTAGACTCCGAAGAATGTTACTGCCCTCGCGGGGAAGTAAGAGATAACTCCCCGAACGTGTATGCTATCGTTAAGCCATCATCGGAGTCTCAACGGCGAAGAATAACCAACCCCAGGAAGCTCATTGCCCCTAAGTCCCTGAAGAAAATCAACAGACTGCAACCATTGCTGGCAACAAGTTCAAACCGGCCCCAGCGGCACACCCTCAAAGGGGCCAAGCGGCACACTCTGAAGTGCCCCAGCGGCACACCCTTGCAAGTGCCCCCAGCGGCACCCCCCCCCCTTTGAAGCCCCTGGCGGCACGCCCCCAGCCGCCTCCAGTGGCACACCCCCCGTGGGGTTTATCCGGCACGCCCTCGGCCTGCCTCACCCTGCACACCCCTAGTGCGCCTCATCCGACACACCCCAAGGCGTGCTCCACCCGGCACACCCCCTACAGGCTCTGCTCAGCACATCCTCAACACCCGGAGGCCGCCTTCCAGCGGCACGCTCCCTCCAGGGGCACTTCAGCGGCACGCCCTTAGAGCTCTTCTGCGGCACGCCTACAAGCTCCTCTAACGGCACGGTTTTATAGCCTTCCAGCAGCACGGTTTTACAGACATCTAGCGGCACACTGCGGCTTGCTCTTCACCCGGTGCAACTGGCAAATCAAATCCAACGCCATTGCCCTACGCTCCTCGGTGCGCAGCAAAGCCAGCTCAGGGCTAGTTGAGGTGTTGTGGACGTACAAAAGTATACGTCCATATGTCCCACCAAGCCCCACATTGCGGTCAAAGTCGAAAAGAGAAAACCCAGGGAGATTAGTCATCCAAGGCCCCGGGGGAACACTACCGTCCGACAAATTCCCGCATTTACACGGGCGCATCGACTCGTTCCCCTATGCATTGGTAAACTTCTAAAGCCTAAACTCTTCTATATGCTTAAATGCTGCAAAATGCTGCTAGATGCTGAGATGGACTTGACTACCCTTTCAGGTGCGCTGGACACCGTACAGGGACGAGGGCCACGAGGGACAGCCATGGGTGGAGGCTTCCCTAGCATACAGCGGATGGGACATCTGGCCGCACTGCATCAACATCGTGGAGCCCTTGCACTACCGCTCATTCTGAGGATGAGGGGACTACACCAGCCTGAGGTGGGGTTCCCTGGACGAGACGACGAGCGCCCCAGGAGATCTTCAAAGGGTCTCAGTGGTGACATCGATTGGAGTGCTAGAGTGGCTGAGCAAGTCCGAGACTGGACCCAGAGAGGTCGGGCAGTGCAAACCCGTGCTGACAGCGATGAGGCCTACTTGAAGGCCTACGCCCACAGATACGGAGACCAAGTCTTCCGCGGCATCCGACGACCGGTATGATTTCTAAACTCAAATTCTATTCAATAATTAAATCATTGCGCAAGATATCCTCCTGAATTTACACACTGCTACGGACCCACCCTCGGATCCCTAACGGTGAAGAAATATCCCAAAGAATGTGCGACTTCAAGTTCCTGAAGCAAAAGCAAAGTCCTCTTTCAAAACGACACCTTTGGTGCCTGCAGCGTCACAGCCTCATGTGCCTCCAGCGGCACACCCCCATGCCATGCCTTTCAGCGGCACGGGCCTAAGACCCTTCAGCGGTACAGGCCCTTTGGCCCCTTCAGCGGCATGGCCTGAGGCCCTCCAGCGGCACAAGACCCTTCACCCCCTTCAGCGGCACAGGTCGTCTGCCCCCTTTAGCGGTACAGGCCCTTTGGCCCCTTCAGCGGCACGGGCCAGAGGCCCTCCAGCGGCACCCCTGAGTGGCCGTTCAGCGAAATGCTCCTCCATCATGTTCCAGCGGCACGATGCCCTGAACAGCCCAGCGGCACACTGCTGAACCTCCTGAACGGCACGAATCGGCAGAAAATGCAACGGTCAATAAGCGGACCCATTGGCGCGCAGCTCGGCCACCTCAAACGCCAGCTAGCATCCGCCTTGGTGTCTCCTTCCGGTTGGATGAGGGAGATCCTCGCCTGACATGAAGCTGACCAGGGTCAACCTCGGATGGCAGTGCCATCATGAGGTCCCCGTCAACGATCCATGTATAAAAGCCCCACGAAGACAAGAGAGAAAGAGGAGAGGAGACTTTTCTGTAGAATGAGAGGAAGAAGAAGGAGAGCATGCCAGAGCACCCCCGTTCGAAGAGAGCAAGAAGAAGGTAGAGGAGAGCAAGGAGAGGAAGAGGGAGTGTGTGCTGTGTAGTGGAGAGGGAAGGGTGGCAGTGAAGGGAACGACCACCCTTCCTCATCCTAACCCTCTCCCTGAGTCTTCTTTCCCTTCTCTCTGTGTTTTCTTCTCCCGTTCGTTTGAATGTAATGTGTTGTGTTTGGCATTCGGGTCATGATCTATGTCACTTTGAGTGCATCATGAATGAAATATCTCCTGGCTTGACCTTCTTTCATTGTGTTTGCCGCTTTCTTCTTAGCATTAATCAGTGGGTTTTACGCATCTGTTACCAGCCTCCCAGCGTCTGGCCTCTTCCCCCTTCCGGGCCTCCTTAGCACGATGATTCTTAGATCCTGTTAAACGGGTCCGTAGGAGCCCACCATCCTTCTTGATACATAGGGATCCCTCCCCTCAGCACCTAGAAGGCCTCCCCTTGATCTCCTCCCGGAACCAACAGCCATCACACTGTTCAAGCCCCTCAATGGCACACCTAGTTTCACTCCCAGCTGTGCATCTCTCTGGGTCGGTCCCAGCGGTACCCTCGCCCTGGGCTTATTCAGCGGCACACTCCTCCTATTTGTCCTGCCTAGCGGCACACTTCCTGTTCCTCTACTCAGCGGCACGCCTTGACCACTTTAGCGGCACACCACCCCCGAAGTGCCTCAGCGGCATGCTCCCATCTTAGCCATGTCCACCGGCATACTCTACTTACTGTCCACCCAGTGCACCCATAGCTTGCACCAGTCTACTGGTTTCCTCGTTCGGCGTTTTCTCCGAGTTTTCTGAGGTTTCCCCCAAAAGTGGTTGCTCAGGCACCCACCTCAGTTGTTGGTTCATGCCACTCCTTGTGGGCATGTTCCTTGTTATTCCCTTACCACCCAGGTCAAGGGGAGGTGCTGCCGAATTTTTCGTCAGGAATAACAATAAATTAAAAGGACGAAAGAAGCAAAAAATAGATGGACTAAATAACAATGAGACATTTTAATCAACTAAAAGGGACCTATACAGATTCAAGGAATTGAACTGAACAAGACCCGAAGAACTGCACCTTTGGACGTGAATTGGGGCGTGAATCACACGAAAAAATCAAAAGTCGATCCTCTGAAGTCTCCCATCAGACCTGCATAAACAAGATGACTTCCTCTGAATTCCCCCTACCCATCTAAACTTCACTCTATTGGTTCTCGACCCGCACTCCTGGCCTTCACCTTCCAGCGGTACACCTTGGCTCACCCTTTCAACGGTATACTCCCACTGAACCTTCCAGCGGTACACCCTAGCCCACTTCCTTGAGCGGTACACCCTAGCCTTCACCCTCCAGCGGTACACCCTAACCATTTCTTCCAGCGGTGCACCCTAGTCTCCACCCTCCAGCGGCACACCTTCTATCCTCCAGCGGTACACTCCCTCCCAGCCTTCAGCGGCACACCTTCTATCCTCCAGCGGTACGCTCCATCATTTCTCCAATAAATATATATGTGTAAAAGAAATATGATAAAGGGAGCGATGAATAAACAATTATAATAGTGTAAAACAAAGGGGGAGGGGGTAATTCCAACCAAAAAATGAACGAAGAGAAGATAACAAAAGGAAACGATGCTAATAAATGAGCGATAATGATACATGTTACTCAAGGCAACCCACGAACATAACGGCATGGTCCCCATCTCTCCTTCTTGGGTTCCGAACCAGGGGGAACATTAATGATGCTCTTGTAAGCCTGACGTCACCCTCGGGAGTTCTCTCTCTCGTCATGGTGACCGCTCGGCCTTACCTCGAGCCAATATCTCATCAGGGTCCCCTCCCTCACCGGGATCTGACTTTCCTTCCTGTATTAAAAATTGCCGTCCCTCGGTAGACATTCACACGGATTCATCCCCTGTTATCGTCTTGTTTTCCGTATGAACTTTTGTCCAAACATGGAATGGTCCATCGGTGACCGACATAATCCGAGTATCCATGCCCTCACTCAGGTCACACAAGCCCAACTACCTTTTCTTTCCTGCTTTGATTAGTATTTCTTTCGGTCGTGGAGCCCTTTTTCTGACATTTAATCAAGGGTATTCCCCTCTCCGAGGGGATGTAAATGACGTTGTGACCTTTATAGCACAAGGGTCTCAGTCCCGACCTGAACCACACAATCGTTTGATTAGTCAGATCAAGCGCACAATAAATCGTCACTCTGTGACTGGCACGTCCACGTACCTAAAAGAATGAACAACCCAATAAGTGAAAAATAAGTGCGTCCACAGGTGTCTCCCCGGGGTGAAGGCATGATGGCTACCCCTCTACCACCAAGGATGGGGAAAGTCAAATCCCATTTAATGCTAATCACGCTCCCCGCCATCGACGGCTCGGCCGGAAGCTCCTGCCGCTGAGGTATAAAAAGCCCCTTCTCCATAGTGAAACCAACACACCCACAACATAGAAGAGATACACAGATAGGGGGACACCCACTGAGGCCCAGGCCAACACATGGAGAAGAGGAGAAGAGGAAGAAGAAGGATCTGACGTTGAGGGTTTCCGGCGGCCACTGAAAGAGAGAGTAAGAAAAGGAAGGAGAGGAGAGAGAGGGAGAGAGCTTGTACGTAGTAGAGGGAGTGGCGGGAAGAGCAAGGGGCCGTCGCCCCCTACTTGACCCCAACTCTCCCCTCATTTCTTCTTCCTACGCCGCTTTCGTGTTCTTCTTCTTCCCCCTCTTTCTTTAGCTTAGCTTGAATGTATTCCGCAATGTTTCGTGGCCGGCCACGGTCACTCCTTCTTATGAATAAAAGTTGCTCCCTTTGGGTTTTCGGCGACCTCCCTTTAGCTCATTTATCCTATGATGTGTTTAGTTGTTGTCTCTTCCCTTCCCCGGTGGTCTTGTTCTTGATAGTCTCCTCCCATGAGGCCGGCATGTCTAGCTCAATGGGCAGCGCCTCGTATAATGCCATCCAAAGTGATTTGCTTCCATAGGATCCCATGTACATGGTCCTCTTCTCTCGTGGCTTCTTCACGGGGTTTCTGACCCCGAACCTGGTCTTTTGTCGAAGAGGACCCGCCTTCTCCTCCTTGAACGCCCAGGTCCAGCACCTCTGACCTCTTCCTTCGATACCACTTCAGCAGTCTCCAACGGACATCTCCCTTAGACTAGCCAAAACCAATGCCCCACCGGTTCATCCCTTCTTTTACCTCTATCCCCTCTGGAATACCCAGTCCGATACACCCCTGGCCCATCACAGCCGGTGCACCGCAGCCCCTCCTTTGCCCGACACAGCCTCACACCATCCTAGCCCGGTGCACCCTTGTGCAAGCTAGCCCGGCACACCTCTTCAGCTCCTTAGCGGCACACCTGTCATTCCCCCCTACCCGGTGCACCTCCAGCCCATCATAGAAGTGTCTCTCATTCGTTTGATTTTCCTGGGCTTTCCGAGTTTTATCAAAGGTGTCGTTGCCCCTGGCACACACCTCAAATTGTCGGGTTCCGCCACACCTTGTGGGCGCGTTCCCTTTACTCTCCTTACCATCCCAGGTCAAGGGAGATGATGTCGAATTTTCGTCAGAAATAATAACATGTTAAAAGATAAAAGGAACCAACAAACAAATGGAACGATAATGACGAGATTGCTTTAACTAAGACAAAAGAACTATGAAATAACGTAAGAGAACCGGGCCGGACATCGTCAAGAGAACTTATACAATGGTTATACAGAAGGGGGGAAGAAGAAAAAAATTGAAAAGAAAATGGAGGGGAGAAGACTTATGTGCATTTCCACACAACTCGTGAGGCAGAGGGAACAAAAGAGGCAGGAAAAAGAGAAGCAACGAAACCACCTTTCACCATTCTTATCCGGCACACTCCAACCCCCACCTTGTCCGGCACAGGCCCAACTGCAAACCTCCGGGTTACACCAGCCACGCCTTCCCCGGTTGCGCCTCTCTCCTGAGCCTTGCCGGTGCACTACCTGTGAGGCCTACCGGTACACCTCCCAGTCCAACCCGGACACCCTTGGCAGATCCTGCCCGGCACACCTACCAGTGGCCTATCCGGCACACCGCCTCGCTAATCCCTGCCCGGTTTACACTCCTTTGGTGCCTTGCCGGCACACCATCCCAAGCCCTACCCGGTACACCCTCACACCTTTCTTGTGCCTTGTCCGGGTTGCAACCCCAAACTCGCATCAATCCTCCCTTTCACCAGGCTAACTTGCACGGGCCTAGAAGCCAATTGCACCGACTCAATGCCCTTTGCACCGACTCTCCTCCGGCCCAGCCTAACCTGCACAGACTTGGCTCATCCTCCTACACATACCCCAAACGCAACCAAAAAAATTAATAATAACAATAAACTCACAAAGGGATAAATAATAATAACAATAAATAATGATAATAACAAATTAAAAAAATAAATGAATTAATAAATAAAAAGTAATAATAATAAAAAGGGCTAAAAATAATAAATCAAGTAAATACTAATAAAATAAATAAATAATAATAATAACAAATTCATCAAAAGATAAAAGTTAACAATAATAATAATAAAGTTTAGACAAAAATAAAATGATGAGATCTGCTCCGCAGCCTTGTTTCCCTCAGACCCGGTGTAGTGTAAAGGGAATATTAATGTCGCCCCTCTAGGTGGGCTCGGACCTCGAGAACCACCCCGATATGGCTGTGGTCCGGCATTGCCCTGGGTCGATAGTTCATCAAACGGAACTCGTTTCCCTTGGGATTTCGTTTCCGTTCTTTTATTGAAATTGCCATAAGTTTGGCATACATTCGCACAGATTGATTGCCATTTAGTCGTACTTGCAATACGGACCTTTGTCTGACATAAGCAGTCCACGAATGACCACAAAATCCGGATGGAATGAGACGGCTCTCGTTCACCCCCAGACCCTACGCATGGGAATATCAATAAGGCCTTCGTGGGCCAGCCTAGACCTTGGGTCTGTCCCGATCATGGGTCATTGTTTGACCCACATCCTCGGCCTATAGCTCGCTCCTTTGTAAACACATATTGGTTCTGGGATCTGATCCCGGGGCATCCTCCGTTGCACCTTGGCACCGGAAATATTGACGATGCCCACGCGAGCCTAAACTTCGCCCGCGGGGGGGGGGGGGGGGGGGGGGGGGGGCACCGCAGTATGGTCGCAACTTGATCTTGCACCGGGCTGACAACTTATTGGTTTTTCAACCCCTCTAACCGGGATTTAACTGAATATTTCATGTTCCCCCGAACAATAAATTTGTCACATCCGACATACATATGCTTGATTTTCCATGACGATTATGCATTTTCAAGCCGGACACTCATATGAATATTAAATGGTCAACATGTGACCGACATGATCTCAAATGCTTTCTTTACACCCTCGTTGGGGACTCTGATGTTTTCTTAATGGATTTCTATGCAATTAATTTTTTGGCCATGAGGTCTTTTTCCTGACGATTAATCAAGGGTGTTCCCCTCTCCGAGGGGATGTAAATAACGACGTGACCTTTATGATGCGGCGGGTTTTGGTCCTGAGACGAACCACACAATCGTCTGACCAAGTCAGATCGAGCGCACCAAGGCTTCCATGAAGCCCGAATAAATCGTCACTCTATGACTGGCACACCACGCACTTAATAAACCAATAAATGAACGATAATATAGCACAACATTTTCAATGAACGAAAAGTGCCTGCGCAAGTCTGGCACGCCTGGTGGGATGAAAATCACCCTTCATCTCTTCGCCAGGATTAAGGGCCTCATGGCCTCCTAATAAATGATGTTTGCCTACTTTAATGAATTACAGGTGCTATCTTCGCCAGCCCTAGGCGAAATTGTCTTTGTGACCTTGAAGATGCTACTCCGAGGTGCCTCCAGCTCCCGGAGTCATTGAAGGCCGATGGCGTAAAAGAAAGAGAAGAGGGGAGGGGAATCAACCCCCCATCCCTAAGAAGGAGATAGGAAAGAAAAAATAGAAACAGAAAGGAAGAGAAAGAATTGGCGAGAGCGAGAGGGTTGTGCGGCATGTCGTTCGAGACCCATGCTGAATAAAGATTATCATGTGGGATCGATGCAGTGGAGCGAACCACTCATCCCTCCCTGAGGGGGTGAGCGCTCCTCTGCACACCCACCTCGGTCTATTATAAAAAAAAGAAGAAGAAAAGAAGGGATAAAAAGAAAGTTGGCAAGCATCGCCGACCAAGAGAACAAGAAGAAGGCCGGCATTCCGCCCGGCTCTAGGAGGGTCTGTTGTGCCCCTGTTAGTCATTTGAGTCATCATGTGATCAATTAGGTCATTCGACATCAATCTATTGATCATATGAGTCATTTGGTATTCTTGGTTTTGATAATGGCTAAACACTTAAGTCATTGTTCTTTTCCACTATCTTATGACTGACATATGTGATGTTTTGTTCATGACAGATATGCACATGAAAGCTCATGTTGCGCCCTCGCACGTGGATCGACTGGCGGGTCAGGTCGCGGGGATCGACTTGGTTTTGATAATGGCTTAATACCATCTCTGGAACTATAATAATACTTTATATGATTATTTTGCAGGGATTGTGCAAGTATATTTAAAAATTCTCATTAAGTACATTGAATTTCACTCTTCTTTGGATTGCGGTGGAAGGCTTGGAAGAAAATAGATTAACAAGGCAAGATAAGAAAGCAA
>JAHNEJ010000664.1:0-139222 GCA_022559845.1 Amorphophallus konjac
CAAGGAATATGGAGACGAGAGGTCCTCACAACAAGGTAGGAAAATGCAATCTAATGTATGAAAAGATGAATGACCCTATGTGCACCGGAGTGCATGCAAAGTCTAGCCTAGAATCTAACAATCAATGGCGCACACAATGATATGGAGATATGAACAAAGCAAGGAGGAGGTCAAGTATCGCCCAAGCAATAAATCACAGCAAAAACTGCGGAAATAAATGCACCTCGGATGTGTACCTGCCAGACGAATAACGGTCGAAGGACCCTGCGTCAGAGCACAATAACGGTCAAAGGCCAGACCACCAGATAGTATATAACGCAGGGGGATGAGGCCGTCGGATGAGCCAGGGAACCAAAACCAGACAGAAGTAATCGGAAAGCCCGTGGAAGCTCACACAGCAGAACCAAAGCGGCGGTCTAATGCCCCTACGTCAGAGGACTGTGACGCGGGGACACCTGGCCGTCAGAGAACTCAGAAAACCAGAATGAGCAGTAATCAAAGGGGAAACAAAAGGCAACTCAACAAGCAGATGATGGCAAGTTTAAATAAGAATCAAAAGCACGATTGGCACAAGTTGTCCCACCGTGATCGCCAAAAAATTATCTGTTGATATTTATTTGTCTATCTTCTATCTTTCTTTTGAGGTTTGGAGAGTGATATGGTAAGATAACAAACAAACAATCAAAGATCTACTCAAACCTATGAACATGTGATCATGAACCTAGGCAATCATAGCTAGCTCTAGCATGGGCATGCTATCTCAATCAAACTACGCTAAGGAAAAGGAAAACACACGCCGGGGCGTGGAGCAAGGAATAAATAAAAACACACCGTGAAGGTGGAACAAGCAAGGAAAATAGAAAGATATGATGAAGAAGACAGCTAATGCCCAATACCAAGGAAAGATGTGATCGCCACCAAAGTAAAAATAAGTCAAAAAACCTGAATATACCTTGGAAATAAGTGGATGAAACACCCGCCCCCGGGAGAGAAAACCAGAGAAAGCCTGCAGATTAACTTAGAAGTAACGGCCAGAACCCCGTGCGTCGCTTGGAAGTGACGGTCACACGATAGACCGCCGGAGGAGAGTGACGCGCCTACACAAGGCCGTCAGATAACCTGCAGTAACAAAGCTTGAATTCTTTTAACTCCAACTCTTCCAGCTGGCTAGAAGACCTGGGCCTCGTGTCAATGAACCTGTAAACCTGCCAAAGATGTAGAAAGACCAAACACAATAACCTCAATTAGTCCTTTTCACAAGCATAGCATCAATTCTCAAAGGACTTAACATCATCAAAAGGAGAGTGGATTACCGGGGAGTTTTTGGTTTTCTAACCCCTCTGGGTGTTTTAAAAGTTTGGGAAGATGTTTACATGCTTAGAGGACAGTGAAAAACGTGGAGAAAGAGGAGGGATAATGCTTTGATTGAGAAAAAAACCAGGGAAGAACTCAAGCATGCAATGATGAACTTGAAAGATCAAAACCAAAGTACTCCCTTGATTATGAGATGGATGGACGTGGGAAGCAGTTCCTCTTGGATGAAGATGGCTCCTGAGTTTGGCAGCACTTCGTCGTGAATTCCAAATCTTTCCCCCCGGGCCATGAAGTCAAGGGTTCTACTTATAGACCCTCAAACTCTCAGGTCGAGCAGAGGATAATCAAACAAGATAAAGAGATAACTCTTAGCAAATCCTCGAAGATAATATCACCAAGAGTCCATAGAATCGAACGGATGGTCCTGAGGATCAGATTTGAAAGAGATATCGTCAATCCAAAACCCTTATCTCGACCACGTAGTAGCATAGAAAAGGCCTGAACTGCCAGGACTCTCTGAAGGAAGTAACGGCTGCACGACAGACCGCCACTTGGAAGTAACGCATCAAGAACCGTCCGTTACTATCAACCTTATCCCTAAAAGATAAGATCGACGGGAAGGAGACCCAACAAGTTGGACTCTTCAAGGAAGCAACGGCCAAGGCATAGGGCGTCAGAATGAAACAACGGCTGCTCGACAGACCGTTATTACCAATGTGGAATCAAAAGGATAAGCTTTACAACGAGGCCTTAAGCCTTAGGACTCTTCAAAGAGTAACGGTCCCGGCCCCATGCGTTATAATGAAACAACGCGCCTGGTTCGGACCGTTATTACCATTGAGTTTCAAGAATAGCAATAAAGGGTTGCTAAGCTGTTGCCAACGAAACGCTACCAGAAGCCAATTCTTAATCCAGGAATTAAGACTCAAGAAACATGCCTCAACTGATCAAGAGACTCAATGAAGAGTGAACAACTCGGAGCATCATATAGAATGAAATAAGGAGATGACCCGACTTATTGGGTATAAAACGGGTGTCAACAGGCGGCTTCGTAAAAAAGTCACCTTGTGGCTAAGTCGGCTTGCATGGCATCGGACATAATGTAACACTAAAATTAAGTGTCCATAGTGGCTTCCCACTCTAGGTAGTCACTCGGGACTTTGGAGCCATAGAAGTCCCGAGTTGCGGGCCTACGGGGGTGGTGGGGTTGGGCCTCCCATCTTTGGCCGTATAACCACCATGCATAAGATGCGGGCGTTTGGGGATCCATGGGACACGGGGAACTATAAGATGGCCAGGCCGACACTTGGATAAGACACTAGACACTACTCTAAAATGCGTTGCAAAGTTGGAATGCTTACTCGACTTCACACCTAGACTTAACCAATAGACGGCACTTGGCAGAGTTACGGGATCCGAAGATCCTCTCTCGCAAGTGTGCGACCTTCCTGACAGGCGTAACCTAACGTTCGGGCAACACCTTTTGATATGCCAAATACTGGTATGCAAATGCAACCTCGGACTGACTTAGACTCGACTTAGACTTAAATGACTCTTTTTTTTATTTTTACACAAAGACTACCCTAGAATCAACCTTCTGCTCTGATACCAATTTTATGCGAGACGGACACCCGACCTGGGACTCTAGCTCGCAACTCATCCCTAGCGAGGGAAACGCGGGATCGTGCGCCATTGAGGAACCGGCAATGAGTCAAGGGTACTCGGCTCTCCGCGTGTACTCGGATTGAGTCACGGGACGAGTTCACACACTCACTCTCGCAGCGGTGATAAAAGTATAACGAGCTAATAATCCTATCACATGCAGTGGCATACAAACATATACGAGATAAGCAAAGTTCCTACGAGGAGGGTGGTGAGTGTACCTCCACGCTCCGGGCGTGGGGAAGATGACCCCGACCAAGTACGATAACTCCCAGTAAAAATAGATTATTCAATAATTACAGTAGTGATTTCTTGCCCACTCCACGCAGGGAGGTAAAGGGCTACAAGTGGGGACCCGGAGGACCAATCCTGGGTTGACGGACAGCAAGCCGGAAGGGCTCTCAGGGTGGAACCGGGCTACTGGTCTGACTCAGTAATGCGCCGACTCGGTGATTCACCGACTCGGTTCTGAGTTGCAAGACAGCAAGTAATGGCCTCCAAAGGGACATCATCCTACTTGAGTCTTCTAAAGGCGGCGCTTGGCTGGGACGATGGCAGGACGTCCCTGACCGACTCCCTGAAGTGGCGGTTCCTGAAACTCAGTAGAGATAATTAGTTGAGTTTTAATTTGCTGCTGCCTCTGCTGGTCCGTTCACGGAACAGATTTGCGCACCTCCACGACAAGAATTTCTGTGCTCAGATCCGGAGGCAGATTGAGGAGAGGTTGGGGCCGTTGGAAAGAGGACTTACAGATCTACAACATATATTTTTTTAGGTTGATCCAGAGAAGGTATTAGACATGAGAACCTCTGCAAACTATGTGTTTTTCTGTGGATCTGGTTATAGATTGTTAGGGCAGAAAGGGATCTTCCTGAAAATGATTTTTGACCGGAGGGTAAGGGAATTTTATGGGTGCTAGAAAAATTATTATTGGAAGGGGGAGATGTGAGGATCACGTGGTAATTTTTGGGATGTTTTTGAAGATGGCGAGAGGGGTGAGAAAAATAGAAAAATAGGACGTTGTCCCGTTGATCTGTAGACTGGCAGATTACTAGGAGAGGAAAAAAAATACGTGGAAAATACTAAACGATGGCCAAATGGCACGAAATTTGAACTGGGGATTAAGGGTGATAGGGAGAACAAACCCTCAAAGTTTGGGCTCGATCAGACAATAGGAGAAAAATATAAAATTATGGCTCTGAGGTTCTATCCTGATTTGGACAGAACTCCGGCGATGGCGGTGGCGGTGCGATGGCAGCTCGATGGCGGCGGCGGTGCTGAGCATCTCACTCAGAGAGGGGGAGATGAGGTTGGCATCACACCTCAGAAAAAGGGCATAAATCCATCTGCAAGGGGGAGAGAGGAGAGAGGAGAGAGGAGAGGGCGCACCCTTCTTACTCTTAGCAATTTTAACTTAATTCTTGTCATTAATTCTATCACAATGGAAAATACAAGGGATTTATAGAAAAGTAAAAATGACCTTAACTACCCCTAGATCTAGGGTTAGGGAGGGGTAAACTAGGGATTTGACATTTACTCCCCATGTGGTCAAATGACCACATTAAATAAAATAGAAACTTGAATAAACAATATTAAATAGGGGCGCCCCCTTGACTTTAAGGGCCATCATTTTTGAATTTTTTCATTTTTTTGTCCCCTTGAATGGTCAAGCATTCTAGAAGCCCACCTTGGACATTTGACCAGCCCCACATGGGCCCTAGGGCTTAGGTGGACCAATGGGGAAGAAGGTGGGGACGCCCTATTGGACCTACTGGACTTTTCCACATAAACCCATTAAAACCTAAAGACTCACATTTTGGCTTATACTTGCCATACAATTACGTACCCAATTACACAAGGGTATAAATACAAATAAAAAGAATACAAATGTAAAAATAAAATGTGGGTGGTCTTGCTCTGATGTCCCCATCAATTCTCCCTCGGTGGGAAAAACTCGACCCCGTCGAATATGGGGTGCGGCTGCTCGTATGATGCCTGCGGATCCGTCAACGAACCTGGAAGCGCGGAGTACGCTCCACTCCAAGTAATCGTCACCTGCTCATCCCGTATAGATTTGATATGCTCACGCTGCTGGGGAATAAGGCTAGAGGTGGACACTCCGGGGTGGGGTCACTCTCAAAGGGGAGAAGGCGGCTCGAAGACTCACTAGGAATCACCGTTGGGTCTCTTTATGTGACTAGATCCGATATGTTGAGGTAGAGCCGATCCCAAATTTCGGCAAGTCTGCAACGTACGCAATAGATTCGACTTGCCTCGCACTCAAAAGGGACTAACATCGCGAGCTGACATGAGATTGACTCGACTCGATGCATGCAGACTCACTATGCACTCGAAAGAAAAACACAGACTCACACATGATCCTAGACAAACCTACTGTTAGTCCGACTCATACATAAGCCATGGTGGACCAGGACATCCGAATGTGTGCCATGCATGCATGTTATGTAACCGGAGGTTGGTGGCGTGGGGGACTCCTAGACGTCCAAGTATGACCCAGTCATGCATTGACTTCCTATGGGACTTGGGTGTGGGAGGGCTAGGAGATCCAAAACTACCTTCTTCATTACCCCTATAAGTCGATAAGGCATGCCCCCCTTCTCAATCAACGGCCTCTTGGGTAGGTGGAGGTGGACTAGACCGTGGGGTAGGGGTGTGATAGTGAACTCCTTGGAGGAAGTGGAGTGAATATGATAGCTCGAGAGGATCACTAGTGAAGGAGTCGACGGGATTAAAGAATGTATGACCCCTCGAGCTGGGTTCCCATAGGTCACGGTCCCATGTTTGGAATTCTGGAAGGTGTAGGTGGTCACTTTCATGCACTAGGGTATAGGGGACGGTGATCTCATGGAGAAAGTATGGTTTCTCCCTCAGGGCAAGTGGAATGAAACACGGCTCATCAGGAATGAGGAAGAACAATAAGACCTCGGGGGTGATAAGACCCACGGTGTACACCGAGGTAATGGACCCCAAAGTCGGGAGCATGAAGCTATGACTATAGGGTTGGTCAGACACTAAGGCCAACATATAGGTCAGCTCCCATTGACATTCTAAACTCTTTAGTAGATCCTTCACACTTTCTATGAAGCAAAAAGATCGGAAAGTGGTGTGAAAGGAGTTAATTGGGACTATTGGGAGTGTAGGGTCCATGGGTGGGTAGCAAGATAGTCTAGGGACCAAGCCTATCTTGAGCTAACTAAGTAGTGTCTCGGCGATGGATAGCGTTCCCGTTAGGAACACGGGGGGCTCGTGCTGAAGCGGCTCCATATGAGATGGCTCCGAATAAGGATCGGAAGGTGAGGGTGATGGCAATGGAGCTCTCATGGGTGGAGAAGGACTATCCTCCTCGAGGGGAAGAGGTCCTTGGGGTGGCTCTAGGATGTGAGGCTCGGGCAGGAATCCGTCAATTTGAGTAAACATCCTATCCAACCGATCCGAAATGGTTTTGAAAAGTTCGACAATGGTCGGGTTTGGAGTAGGGGTATCGTGATGGACTCACCCATTGGGATTAGGCTCGTCTACATGTGGGGCTCTTTGCCTCCGGTTATGACCCACTTGATTGGAAGAGATTGGGTGGGGTCGGTTGGAGGTGACTGGGCCGGGTAGGTAGACCCTCCTCAGCTCGTCCTTCATCTCTCGCCACGACTCTATAGCCCTTTGCCTCTTAATTTCCCTCAAATATTCTATGTCCCTCCATGTTTCGGCGGTTTCGTAAAAAAGTCACCTTGTGGCTAAGTCGACTTGCATGGCATCGGACATAATGTAACACTAAAAGTAAGTGTCCATAGTGGCTTCCCACTCTAGGTAGTCACTCGGGACTTTGGAGCCATAGAAGTCCCGAGTTGCGGGCCTACGGGGGTGGTGGGGTTGGGCCTCCCATCTTTGGGCGTATAACCACCATGCATAAGATGCGGGCGTTTGGGGATCCATGGGACACAGGGAACTATAAGATGGCCAGGCCGACACTTAGACAAGACACTAGACACGACTCTAAAATGTGTTGTAAAGTTGGAATGCTTACTCGACTTCACACCTAGACTTAACCAATAGACGGTACTTGGCGGAGTTACGGGATCCGAATATCCTCTCTCGCAAGTGTGCGACCTTCCTGACAGGCGTAACCTAACGTTCGGGCAACACCTTTTGATATACCAAATACTGGTATGCAAATGCAACCTCGGACTGACTTAGACTCGACTTAGACTTAAATGACTCTTTTTTTTATTTTTACACAAAGACTACCCTAGAATCAACCTTCTGCTCTGATACCAATTTTATGCGAGACGGACACCCGACCTGGGACTCTAGCTCGCAACTCATCCCTAGCGAGGGAAACGCGGGATCGTGCGCGGTTGAGGAACCGGTAATGAGTCAAGGGTACTCGGCTCTCCGCGTGTACTCGGATTGAGTCACGGGACGAGTTCACACACTCACTCTCGCAGCGGTGATAAAAGTATAACGAGCTAATAATCCTATCACATGCAGTGGCATACAAACATATACGAGATAAGCAAAGTTCCTACGAGGAGGGTGGCGAGTGTACCTCCACGCTCCGGGCGTGGGGAAGACGACCCCGACCAAGTACGGTAACTCCCAGTAAAAATAGATTATTCAATAATTACAATTGTGATTTCTTGCCCACTCCACGCAGGGAGGTAAAGGGCTACAAGTGGGGCCCCGGAGGACCAATCCTGGGTTGACGGACAGCAATCCGGAAGGGCTCTCAGGGTGGAACCGGGCTACTGGTCTGACTCAGTACTGCGCCGACTCGGTGATTCACCGACTCGGTTCTGAGTTGCAGGACAGCAAGTAATGGCCTCCAAAGGGACATCATCCTACTTGAGTCTTCTAAAGGCGGCGCTTGGCTGGGACGATGGCAGGACGTCCCTGGCCGACTCCCTGAAGTGGCGGTTCCTGAAACTCAGTAGAGATAATTAGTTGAGTTTTATTTTACTACTGCCTCTGCTGGTCCGTTCACGGAACAGATTTGCGCACCTCCACGACAAGAATTTCTATGCTCAGATCCGGAGGCAGATTGAGGCGAGGTTGGGGCCGTTGGAAAGAGGACTCACAGATCTACAACATATATTTTTTTAGGTCGATCCAGAGAAGGTATTAGACATGAGAACCTCTGCAAACTATGTGTTTTTCTGTGGATCTGGTTACAGATTGTTAGGACAAAAAGGGATCTTCCTGAAAATGATTTTTGACCGGAGGGTAAGGGAATTTTATGGGTGCTAGAAAAATTATTATTGGAAGGGGGAGATGTGAGGATCACGTGGTAATGTTTGGGATTTTTTTGGAGATGGCGAGAGGGGTGAGAAAAATAGAAAAACAGGATGTTGTCCCATTGATCTGCAGACTGGCAGATTACTAGGAGAAGAACAAAAATACGGGGAAAATACTAAACGATGGCCAAATGGCACGAAATTTGAACTGGGGATTAATGGTGATAGGGAGAACAAACCCTCAAAGTTTTGGCTCGATCAGACAATAGGAGAAAAATATAAAAATATGGCTCTGAGGTTCTATCCTGATTTGGACAGAACTCTGGCGATGGCGGTGGCGGTGCGATGGCGGCTCGATGGCGGCGGCGGTGCTGAGCATCTCACTCAGAGAGGGGGAGATGATGTTGGCATCACACCTCAGAAAAAGGGCATAAATCCATCTGCAAGGGGGAGAGAGGAGAGAGGAGAGGGCGCACCCTTCTTACTCTTAGCAATTTTAACTTAATTCTTGTCATTAATTCTATCACAATGGAAAATACAAGGGATTTATAGAAAAGTAAAAATGACCTTAACTAACCCTAGATCTAGGGTTAGGGAGGGGTAAACTAGGGATTTGACATTTACTCCCCATGTGGTCAAATGACCACATTAAATAAAATACAAACTTGAATAAACGATATTCAATGGGGGCGCCCCCTTGACTTTAAGGGCCATCATTTTTGAATTTTTTCATTTTTTTGTCCCCTTGAATGGTCAAGCTTTCTAGAAGCCCACCTTGGACATTTGACTAGCCCCACATGGGCCCTATGGCTTAGGTGGACCAATGGGGAAGAAGGTGGGGACCCCCTGTTAGACCTACTGGACTTTTGCACATAAACCCACTAAAACCTAAAGACTCACATTTTAGCTTATACTTGCCATACAATTGCGTACCCAATAACACAAGAGTATAAATGCAAATAAAAAGGACACAAATGCAAAATAAAATGTGGGTGGTCTTGCTCTGATGTCCCCATCACCACCCCAGCCCATACCGGATCTCTTGGATTAACAACTCTATCCCGGTCAACACTCGATGTCTTGTACCCATCACCTTCTCATCCTATCAGGGCCATGTGTGGTGCGATATTATTCCCATGGAAGTAGGAAGCATGCTACTAGGGAGGCCTTGGATTTATGACGTTGATGCCACCATCTCGGGAAGGCCAAATACATGCACCTTTGAGCATGAGGGGAAAACTATCCGTCTTACCCCTCCCCACCTCGTTCCTTACCTAGGAAGGACCCACCCTCTCAAGGGCTTCTCCCCAACCCACACCAAAACTCGGGGAACTCCACCCCACCAACCCAACCAATCCCCCCAAAGTCCAACCAAGCTAAGCCCGCAGAGGTGATCAAGAGTATTCATCTCATTACCAAAAGAGAGCTTGAAGAGGAAATAGCTCAAGGGATACCATTGTGTGCGGTAGTCATTTGCTTAGGGGAACCCGCTCCATCCAACCCTCATCCTGTAGAAATCCAGACTCTCCTAGAAGAGTTTCATGATGTGTTCCCCGAAGAGCTCCCGGATCAACTTCCTCCCATGCGTGATGTTCAACATGTGATCGATCTAGTTCTAGGAGCCACCCTTCCAAACCTCCCTCACTATCGCCTCAATCCTACTGAACATGCTGAACTACGAAGGCAAGTTGAGGAGCTTATTAGGAAGGGATTTCTCCGCCTTAGCAAAAGCCCATGTGCCGTCCCAGCTTTACTCACACCCAAAAAGGATGGGTCATGGCGGATGTGTGTAGATAGCCGAGGCATTAATAAGATCACAATCAAGTATAGGTTCCCCATACCTAGACTTGATGACATGCTTGATATGCTAGCTGGAGCCACCATTTTCTCAAAAATTGACCTCAAGAGTGGCTATCACCAGGTTAGAACTAGGCTAGGAGATGAGTGGAAAACGGCCTTTAAAACCAAAGACGTCCTTTATGAATGGCTAGTCATGCCTTTTGGGCTTTCAAATACCCCGAGTACTTTCATGCGTCTTATGATGGAGGTCCTTCGACCTTACATTGGAAACTTCTTTGTGGTCTATTTCGATGACATCCTCATCTACAGCCAATCCAAAGAAGCTCACCTGGATCATCTTAGACAAGTGTGCACCACCCTTCGGCGCAAGAGCCTATTTGCCAACCTAGGGTAGTGCCACTTCATGACTAAAACTATTTCCTTTCTAGGATTTGTGATTTCTACCAAGGGCATTTCCATGGACCTGGAGAAGGTCCAAGCTATACTTGACTAGCCTGAACCCCACACCCTCTATGAGGTCCGAAGCTTCTATGGGTTGGCCACATTCTATAGATAGTTCATCCGGGGATTCAGCACTATCACTGCTCCCATCACTGATTGCCTCAGGAAGGGAGTCTTTGTTTGGACCAAATCAGCCTCCAAAGCCTTTTCAGAACTAAAAGAAAAGATGACACAAGCCCCTGTCTTATGCCTCCCCGACTTTTCCAAGGTCTTCGAAGTCACATGTGATGCATCTAGGGTAGGCATCGGTGGGATCCTCAACCAAGAAGGGCACCCAGTGGCCTTCTTTAGTGAGAAACTATGTGATGCTAGGATGAGATACTCCACCTATGACAAAGAATTCTACGCCGTGGTACAATCCCTTCGACACTGGAGGCATTACCTGTTGCCAAAAGAATTTGTCATCTTTTCAGATCATGAGGCCATAAAGTACCTCAACTCCCAGCAAAAGCTGAATGCCCGACATGCCCGCTGGGTAAAGTACCTCCAGTCTTACACTTTTATGATCAAACACAAGGCTGGGAGCAAGAATCGGGCAGCAGATGCGCTTAGTAAGAGGATATCATTGATGTCCACTATCAAAGTGGAAGTCATCGGGTTTGAGAGAGTCAAGAATGAATACTCTGACTGTCCTGACTTTGGGAGCATCCATACCACCTTGTCCACCCAGTCCCAACGGGAATATGAGGACTTCATCCTAGAGGACGGGTTTCTTTTTAAGGGACCCAAACTTTGCATACCCCGAACCTCCCTCCGTGACTTCTTAGTCTGGGAATTACATGCAGGAGGCCTAGCTGGCCATTTGGGGTGCATAAAACCATTGCTTTGGTTGAGGGTCAATTTTATTCGCCAAGTCTCAAAAGGGATGTGACCAAAATTATGGGTCAATGCCTTACCTGTGCTTCGGCGAAACAGGTGAAACAAAACACCGACCTTTATACCCCTCTTCCCATCCCCGATTGTCCTTGGCAAGACTTAAGCATGGACTTCGTTTTAGGCCTACCAAGAACCCAAATGAAATATGATTCAATCTTTGTAGTGGTTGACAAGTTTTTAAAAATGGCCCATTTCATCCCATGCTCCAAGATCTCAGATGCCTCCCACATAGCTCGACTGTTCTTTGATGAGGTGGTTCACCTCCATGGGTTGCCTAAAACCATAGTCTCTGACAGGGATGTTAAGTTCACCAGCTACTTCTGGAAAACTCTTTGGCACTTGATGGGTACCCTCCTTAAATTTTCCACGGCCTATCTCCATCAAACAGATGGTCAAACAAAAGTAGTCAACCTGGAGTCTTGGGAACCTCCTTCGGTGTCTTGTCAAGGATCGTCTAGGGAATTGGGATCTCATTCTACCCCAGTCTGAGTTTGCATACAACAATTCTGTTAATAAGTCCATGTTGGGTCCCGCGAGGTGTAAAGGGATCTAGAAGGGGGGTTGAATAGATCCTATCAAAAGCGTTGGCCTATTTAAAACTCTTAGCTATCGGAAGCATGAACCACTCCTATAAAGTGAATGAATCACTTAGACACAATGCACAGTGGAATTAAGTAGAGTGGCACAGAGCATGCAAAGCTTGCAACAACTGTACGTGTGTGTGTGCTATATTGATCAATCAAAGTTCATATGTGTGTGAATGCAGTGGTGATCAACCAAGATGCAATTATGAGAGCTTGAGTGTATAAAATAAGATAACCAAGTTTGAAAGCACACGAACCTGTGAATGGGGGTAGAAGAGATAGAGCAATCACACACAATAAATAACCCACAACACAGGGATTTTTAAGGTGGTTCGGTTGCAACCCCGCAACCTACGTCCACCCCTCACCAAAACCCGGTAAGGCTTCCTTGCTGACTCACAGCTTGACCGGGGACACGCCCCAAACCACAGAACAGAGAAAGCCCTCTTTCTGTCTTCCTACACACAAAATCGGTAGGAACGGCTACACCGCAAATTGGAGAACTCCCAATTGCCTTCCTAGTAACCACCGGTAGGGACGATCTTCAGTTTCAATAGATTGAATGAAATGGAAATAGAACAAGATGAAAATGCTCAAACAAGATATGAAGATATGCTGGAATGAACTAGATCTTGTCTGAGATTGTTGGATCTTGAATCTGTTGAGGATTTGATGAAGAGCTTTGATTTTCCTTTGATCCCTTTGAGTTGATGGAGACGATATAGGATGTAGCTTGATCTTTCCTTTGAATCTCCTTGAGTTGATGAAGAAGAATATTGGATGTAGCTTTGATCTTCTTTGAGAGCCTTGAATGCTTCTTGCTTGCTTGGAGGTTGCTTGGCTCCAGATCTGAGCTTGAATCACCTTTGAAGGATGAAGAACTCCTGCCCGAAACACTGTTCACGGAGGTGCTACAGTGCTTGCGAAATGGCCTCCCTTGAGCTCTCTTTGATTCACTTCATCAACTACATCAACTAGGGTTTCTAACCTTCTTGTATTGGTTTTATAGACTTTGAATGGTCTATAGACAAGCCCCAGACCAGATCCATAAATCATGGGTGATTAGGTGACTTTTGGATTAAACAAATCCATGTTGAATGGCCCTTTTCAAAGTGGAAAACAAAAGTCAACAATTGATGGCTCGGGGCTGGCGGTCAACCTGTAGTAGGTGGCGGTCGACCTCTACTGAGAAATATTGTAGATTGGTGAGCCCTGGGATTTTCGATCGACCGCTACTGGCTGGCGGTCGACCTGCAGCTGAAAGAACTGCAGACGGGCATTCCCTGGCTGGGGCGGTCGACCGCCCCTGTGCTGCCAGTCGACCGCTAGCTGGGCAGACCCCGGTCCGTCCCGGGTCGGTCCGTTAGCCGCTTCAGCTCCGTCACTTAACTTCTTTAGCAGCCCGTTCATGTCTGTGACTTCATCCTGGTTGGTCTAGAAAGTACCAACTGAATCTTTATCTTTGGACTCTCATCTTGTGCAGCGACCTTGGCCATTTGAATGAAGCTTGTGGAAGAGATTTGCATCAAGGCTTAGACGCGATCATATGGCTTTCACTTTGCCATGAATCAACCGAATGCACTGACTATGCACAGACTTTGTGTTGGAGCAACTGTGTTGGAGCAACTATACATTGTACAGACTTCAACCAGACAACATATAGACTTTGAGTTTGTGCTACCAGCCAACGTACATACTTTGAGTTTGTGCTAGCAGCCAACGTATAAACTTTGAGTTTGTGTTAGCACCCAACGTATAGACTTTGAGTTTGTGCTAGCAGCCAACGTACAGACTTTGAGTTTGTGCAATCAGCCAACGTACATACTTCGTGTTTGTGCAATCAGCCAACGTACAGACTTCGTGTTGCAGGATGTATAGACTTGCTGATGTATAGACTTGCTGGCTGTATAGACTTGCTGATGTATAGACTTGCTGGCTGGATGTATAGACTTGCTAGCTGGCTGTATAAACTTGCTGTTGTATAGACTTGCTGTGCACTGAACTGATGGATGTATAGACTTGATGTGCCAGCAACAGGATGATGTATAGACTTGAGTTGCATGATGTATAGACTTTGCATGGCAAGCTATGCAACCAATGTATAGACTTGTTAATGAAGATGCATGGAGAATGTATAGACTTTGCATGGCAAGCTATGCAACCAATGTATAGACTTGTTAATGGATGTATAGACTTTATGTGTAGCAGCATAAGAGATGCACCAACTATATGAATGAACCAATGCAAGATATGAACAATGGTATGCACTGATGCATTGCTCTTGCACACAACCTGTTCGATGAAATGACTAACTGTTTAAACAGATGCACAATGACGTCATATGCAAACACAGTGTGACTTAGTATTTGCTATCAAAATCATGCACTGCTCATGCACACAACATGTTCGATGAAATGACTGATTATTTAAACAGATGCACCACAGTGTGACTTATAGTAGTTGCTATCATCAAAACCATAATAGTAATCATGGTGCACACGTATTCAACAGTCCATAGGTATGAGTCCGTTCGAAGCTGTGCATGGGTACAAACCTACAAAGCCATCAGACATCATTCCTCTACCCCAGCATGCTAGAATGTCTGCCTCAGCTGAGTCATTTGCACAACATATTAAAGAGCTTAATGAAGAAATACGCAAGCACATCAGCAAGAATAATGAGATTTACAAAAGACAGGCCGACTCTCACTGAGGCCACCAAGAATTCCACGTGGGTGATTTTGTGATGGTGAGGATAGAGAGGCTCTCCCCGGGAGCTATCTCGAAACTGACGCCTCGTGGGGCTGGTCCCTTCCAGGTTCTGAGGCGCATCGGCACAAATGCTTATGAGTTAGACCTCGCCGAAGATTACGGAGTAAGTCCCACATTTAATGTATCTAACCTGGTGCCATATAGGGGCCCCATAGTGGTACCCAGTGAGGATGTTGAGCCCGTTCCCTCCTTTGAGAGAGCACCCACCCCTGAGAGAAAGCCACCAACAAGGAGAGACCAGCATGAGAAGGTTGAGCGAATATTGGATGAACATGTCACTACCACCAGGAGCAAGGCGTATGAGCGCTACCTTGTTAGGTGGAAGGGTCGGCCTCCTTCGGAGGATTCGTGGGTGAGTAGGGAGGATCTCCAACAGCTAGACCCTGACATTCTTGAGCAGTATCACAGCAGGATGGACCTCTACTCGACGGAGTCGAGCTCTTCGCAGCCCAGGGGATTTGATGGAGGCATCACCCACGATTCCCTCTGGCTTGGTTCATCACTTCACCCAGGCGATGTGTAAACTCGGGTAACACTCCAGGAGGGTCCACTTCTATAATTTGAGTCTTTCATATTAGTCATTTTGATGTATTTTCCATTTTATTTGAGTCATTTTCCAATGTTATGAGTCATTTCCCCCTAGGCTTGCTTCTTGAATCATTTTGGTCATTATATGTAAAGCCAGGGGCAGTTCTATCATGTAAAAGGTTGGGTCACTATAAATAGGACCCAAACCCCTTTGTGAGAACTAATGAAGAATTTGAATTTGAATTTCTAGAAATTGTGTGCCCATAGGTGTGAAGTCTTGACAGTCTTGGGTGAGTAGCACTCTCTCTCCCCCTCTCCTTCTCTCTCTAGGTGGCGAACCCCTCTCTCTCCTCCCCCTTCTCACTCTAGTGCGCACCCCCCTCTCTCTCCTCCCCCTTGCCACCTCAGCCCACCACATCAGCCCACCCTTTCAGCTCCCCAAGCCCATCAATTCCCTCCATTACTCTTATCAAACCCCAAGCACCCTCCACCATTCCAAAGCAACCTTTCCTATTCCCCAAGCACCTTTTCCTCTACCCCAAGCACCCCTTCACCTCCCCAAGAGAAATTTGAATTTCCCACCCCCTTGTTAGTTGCGTCCCACCCCTTCGCAACTCCCCCCCTTAGCCTTGGTCGACCAAACGCTTCACTCCCCATAACCCCCTTAGTCACTCCAAGACCTCCACCTCCCTCTCCTATTATCTTTGTGCTGCTAGCTTCCCACCAGCATCGCCCCTCCCATCCCCCCTGCACCAGACCATCTCCATCCCCCTTCCCCCCTTCCCCATATCCTCTCCCACCTCCCAACCCTTTAACCAACATCACCACCTTCATATCCAACAGCCATCCACCAAATAAGCATCTCCTTTCAACCATGTTCGGCCAATTTGTTTTCAGCTGAACATCTGCAGAGTTCCAGTCAGTTGCTGCACCGGCCACAGATACATCCTGGAGTTCCTAGGAGCACAAGAGATACCGTTAAAATTGGCTCCCTGTCAGCTTCACAACGGAGGTGGTCTCGCCGCCTTCTGACGTCGGGGCTACTTGGGGGACTCATCTTCGTCAGACTACGCAAATCCTCCCAGGCAGACTTCCAGTAGCGAATTGCAGAGGCTACCACGACCAGAGTTCTTAGCTTCTTGGGGTGGCGCTTGGCTGAAATGTTCTCCTCCAAGTCCCCTGACATCTCCAAGAAGCGGAGCGTCGTTTGAAGCCCGAAGCACAAAGTTCTGAATTTCATACCCTGAGTGCGCAGGTCAGTCCGACTGGAGATTGATCTGACCCCCTTCCACTTCTCAGACCCTCACAGTGAGCTACGATCTTCGCCAGCATCCTCGTTGGTCCCCAAACGAAAAAGACTCACCAACGAACACTTCGGCTCTAGTTTCGCCCTCATCGGACTTCAGAAGCATTCGGGGCGTCCACTTCTTGCAACTGCAAGGATTCTAGAACAAGCAGAAGCTGAACCGAGGAACCCGACTCATGATCCTGCCTCGGCCTCCAACGACCACAGAAAATTCCCCAAAAATTCTGGTGTCTTCCTGGGCCAACCCAATAAGTTTTGGTGTTGGTCTCGCCCTCTTATGAAGTCGAACGGGTCCGTGACGGCATCATCAGCGACTCCCTGTCCTGCCAAACTTGAGCGGACAGAATAGTAGGTCTTAGTTTATTTCGGCATTCCTCACACCGCCTGGCCGGCTTAAAGCCCTTCCCCATGGGAGGTAGTGTTTGTTTGTAACCCCACATTTCCCCACCCCTAGTCCAACCCTCCTGCGTGAGGAGTAGTGAATGTAATTATGTTAGCAGGGAGAAGCTTCATCGACGTAGTGTGCGGGGAACCCACACTTCTCCGCTCGCCCACGTCTCCGACCGGGGTCGGTTTTTTCAAACCGGCCAGGTAACCACTCAACCCTTGCTCATATTTAGTGTTTGTTCATTTAATATCCATCAACGCTCCACTGGAGTGTAAGAGAGCGCCCGATCCTAAAGCACCATTGCTTTCGAGTGACCACTGTGGGAGCAAGAGAGTGATCCTTGCCCCTTGTGGCACTCGGTCAGCCCATCGATTCGGGCTTCCATATCTTTTTTGCGGGGGGGAACAATCATAGCCTTGCTGGCCCTCCACCAGCAAGGGTCTAGTCCGCATCATCGAGTCACCCTTGGGTTGAGCGTGTGCACCAGTGAGCGACCATCTATAATAGTCTCTAATTTTGCGAATTGTGCTTGCGTTGGATAAGTCCTAGGGATTTCTTGGTCCAGTTGTTGCATCCTTTAGAGTGTTTCACATCAGTTCTTCAGGTTAAGATGTGCATTGCCTTACCTGATACACTGATACTTGCACTGACCTGTATGCTTCAATGTACTGGCTACCTGGCGTTGACTTTTGTCACCACGTTGACTAATTTTCACCTTTTTGAATAGTCATTACTTTGAGTCATTTTTAGAACCTGTCCTGACAGATTTTCATATTACTCTATAAAGATAATGAGATTAGTAATGAATCAATCAAAATTATGTCATCGGGAATATATATATAATGAGTCATAATTTTTGACATCATCAAAACTTCAAACCACAGGGACACAACACTGATCATTCAAAAGGGACAAACTTTTCAGCAAACATAGTGTTTTTTTAATTAAATATTAATCATGACAGATTTTCCATTTATCAATTTTACTAAAAACTCAACCTTCTCCTCAAGAGATTTAGTGTTCATGAAGCACACACAAAGGTTATTCCAATGCAAATATGAGCAGTTTATTAAAACCAAGCAAACGCCTCCTGAGAATATGCAATCAATTCATGTGTTAGCAAAGTATGTAGAGATGCATACTAGACTTTTATGTTCACTCCCCATCAACTTGTGCATGGGCTTCAGAATGCCTTAACATTAATCAACAAGGGGGTATACAGCCTAAGACTTATGTGAACATTTGACCCATAGTATTGGGCAGAGAACTTGATCCTAACATCATCTCTCGCATGGTGGCAGTTTTCAGACATGATTAACCTGACTTTCCTCATGTCACCATTCTATATACCAAAAGGGTCATGGCATGATGGTGCAGCACATTCCAGCATGCAGAGCAAGGACCAAATGTTGGGTCCCTTAGCATGATATGCATTGGAGTGCATGAGACAACAAGATGATGCTTAATGTCTGCAACACATGTAGACTCAAGATATTTTCAATGCATTCTAAAGTGAAGTGCAAACTCTCAGACTTCCCCTTAGTCCAATGCTTATGGAAGCTAGGACAATCGAACAAAAGGTTAAAAGTCCACATGAATGATGAGTTAGATTTTATGCAACCATGACAGACATCATTAAGACCAATGGTTAACAATGATAAACAAGAAATTCCTATGGCTGCCAAACTGGGAGTAGCACAAACTTGGAAGTAGCTCATCATTATATCAATTCTTTCATCATAACATAGTCTTCATGATCAACCAAGGAGAGGTTTTCAACAAATCAGCGAGGAGTTTTTCCAATGTGCAGAATTTATTAAAAGCAAGAAAAGGCTTAGTTGTAACAACTAACATAAGAACCTAACATGCGAAATTAACATGAACTGAAATTTTTATTTACAGACCTGTGCCTTGAGCTTTAGTCTCCTGCTGATTATTGTTCAGCTCTAAGGCACCCTACACCAAAAATTCTCATTTGAAATTTTTAGGTACCCAAGTTTTCTTGGATCCTTGATGGTTAGCTACATGTCTAGCATGCAAATTTCTTTCCCTTTCTGCATTCAATTCATCACTTCTCATCCAATGACAATCATCAAGCACATGTCCATATTCACCACAATAAAAGCAGTACATAAATAATTTGTCATTCTTCCTATGTGCATGTGCATCATATTTTTGTGGGTGAACATGGAATTTAATATACTTGGGATGAGAGTGAGTCCTTCCTTTTAGATGCCAACAGTCCTTGACTATGTGGCCAATTTTTCCACAGTGAAAGCAACAAGGAGGAAGATTTCTTCTAGTAGCCTTAGAGTGCGTCGACCATCCCTGGGCAGTGCGTTGACGCATTGGATCATCTCTGGGCTTTTGACCAGAAGTGTGCTGGGCACACTTTCTTCCAGAGTCGACCCACCCTCGGCATTGCTTTCTCCATTGCTTCTTTGGTTCTTGCCTGCTCTTAATTCATCACTTTTCAAGATGAAACAATCATGCACAATATGACCAAGCTGTCCACAATAGAAACATGAAACTTTCTTTTTCTGGAGAGCATGGTACTTGGCATTGGGTTTTCTAGCATGCATGTCAGAACTAGCAAAGATGTTTTTCTATTTTTGCTTAGAGGCTTTCTGTTTCTGATTTCTATTTTGCTTTTAAGTTTTCTGAGCAGCAGGCGATTTTGAGGGAACACCAGAGGTTTTGGTTTCTTTTAAGCTAGAGACGAAAGAGGTATGTAACTTGTTACCAAAGGACTTTTTATTCATAGGGGCATACCCCAAACCCTCTCTCTGAAAGTTGACTTTCGTTCCCAAAATTCTATCTAGGTTTTCTTTACCCTGCACAAATCTTGACAGTGAATTAGTCAAGTCTTTGATTTCATTCTCCAATGAGTAGATGTGCAGTTCAGATTCAGCAAGGTCCTCGTCACATGTAGAAAATTGCTCATTGAGCATGGCATTCACACTCTTATAGTTCTCAATTTCCAGTTGAAGTTCGTTCAGTTTCTCAGAGCTATCATTAACAACATGCTTGCCTTTTTCAAAGGCAACCAGCTGTTTAGTCAAGACATTTATTTGTTCCTTTAGCTCTTCATTTTTATGAAATAGTCTCACATCATGGATTAACCCATCAAGCATTATTTGATCATTAGACATTGACTTAAGTTGGTTTTGAAGTTGTCTTTCACACTCTTCGAGCTTAGTAATTTCAGCTTGCAGGGTTCCATTTTCATCTCTTAAACACCTAATGTGTTCTTTATGCACATCTAAGTCAATCATAAGAGTTTGATTGTGCTCCTCAAACGTGGAGCAGTTCTTACAAGGAGAGCTATCATTGGAGCTATTTTCGAGTCTTCTACTTAGCTTTTTGTTTTCAGATTTTAAATTTTTGTATTGTTTAGCTAGTTCATCATAAGCATCCATAAGCTCTTCAAATGTAAACTCTTCAGAGTCAGAGCTTACCTAAGATGAAGACGGATCACTAGGCTGATCTGGATAATCGGCCATTAGGCATTCATGCCTTTTTCCTTCTTCATGGATCCTGGCCAGTCCACTTAGAATCTTTTTGGCAGTGCTACAATTGGAAACAAAAGAGAACTTGGTAACATCTACTGTAGCTTTTATCAATTTGAAAGCAGCAAGATTATCAACATGCTTGGTCCTATGTTCAGCAGACCATTCAGATGTATCTGATGGCAACTTGTGAGGACAATCGTATATGAGATTCCATAATCTTCAGTCAATAGAGTTAACAAAAGCACACAACTTCCCTAGCCACATTGTAAAATCAGAGCCATCAAATATTGGCGGGGAAATCATTGAAACTTGACCAGTGGAGAAATCCATTAGATCAAATGCATTAGGATCTTCCTTTGCAGATCGTTGGATTTGAGTATGATAGAGCTCAGCTGTGATACCAATTGTTGGGCCCCTTGGGTGCAACCGGATCTGGAAGGGGGGGGTTGAATAGATCACTTAAGATAATGCCCAGTTTAAAATTTAGCCAAACTAGTTCGGTTACTTGACGACACACAATCCAGTCACATACAGAATTGAAGGTAGATGGAACACAAAAGGTTCCTAGCAGGATGTGCTGAGCTAATTGCAAGCAATGCTTGACATGTGATAGACCCAGCGCACAGTGAATAGAATAACTTACCACGGCTTGGTGGATTCCCTAGTGCTTGTATGCAAGTGTAAAACAAGCAACTGAGGAAATGCGAGTGCAGTGTGACCATGAGCTAGCTAGAGGTGTGTTTAGTATTTATCAATAAAACACAACAATGCAGATCTGAAACATGCAAACACATGCGAATGGGGATAGAGGATAAGAAGCAATCATACAAGAACACAACCCACTACACAGGGATTTTAAGGTGGTTCAGTCTGCAATCTCGCAGACCTACATTCACCCCTCACCAAATCCGGTGAGGCTTTACCACATGCTGCAAACACAGCAACACACGGGGATGATGCCCCCAGCACACACACACGAGGAGTAAGCTCCTCACGAGGATGAAGTCCTCAACACACGCGGGGACGAACCGCACACACACACACACAGACAAACATAGAAAAATAAACATGCTGCAAGTGAACCAGAACATGGGGACAACTCCCCAAGACACACGGCTGTTATGCAAGCCAAAAACACTTCCAGTCTCTCAAGCCGAGCATCGAACACACACTGTTTAAACAGATGTGGATAGCAAATAAAGAAAATAGGAAACAAGGAAAAACATCAACTATAGCTTCAGATAACGATCTGGAAGCTTGTGGCTACAACTTTAGATTTAGATCCGAAGATCTTCTCCTTCTTCAAGTTCAAACTTCTACATGGTTGCTCTCTCTCAAGGCTTCTCTCTTTTCTTCATCTCTCTTTTCTCTTACAGCATTGGACTGGGATGGCCAGGTGCTAGGTTGCTCACACTCCCTTCTTTTCTTCCTCATAGATTTTCTACTGAAGGCTCAAGGGATGTTGGCTCTCTTCAAGGGCAGCAGCAGCCTTCCTTCATGCAGGAGACCTGATATTTGTAGAACAGGAGAGTGGACAGATTTCCCTCTAAAAGTTTGTATTTTGATTGGTCAGAATACAGTAGACTCTTTGGTGCCAAGCCTTTTAAAATGCCATTCTCTGATTATTCCGGGCAGGCTTAGGAGCATAGAAAGAATTTTACTTACCAGACTTGTATTTCTCTCCCAAGTCCAGCTAGAAGATTTCCCCTCCAGTAGATCTTCATTTAATTGGTCCATGGCAACAGAGCTAAGCCAAAATAGTTTTCCCTCCAAGATCTGTATTTGTTGGAAAGAAATGATGCTTCTTGGATAAGGGGCTCTACCAAATCTGTCTCCTCATTGGCTATGACAGACAAGGACAGATCTCTGTCCTAGGTACCTCCCTTGGACTAAAATCCCATTGGTTATAACAAAAAAGTATAGTACCAAGAAAGCTGACCTTTTCTAAATGTGATGCCTGGAAATCTTCCTCTAAAAGGTGTACTAACTTCCTTACCATGGAAAGGTAGGATCTCTGTCCTAGGATCCTTTTCCAGACCTCAAAAGGTGTGTTTTTAATGTTTATGTCGGTATTTTTTATTTCCTAGATAAACTCAGAACGTGTTGCAGGTTTGAGGGATAAAAGCTTGAAGGCCTACCAGTGCGTCGACACTGCAGGCCCAGTGCGTCAACACATCTATTGAAAATGCATCTTGAACAGCTTCTTGAAGGGCCCTTGTGCGTCGACGCACTAACCCACTGCGTTGACACAACTTCATGTTCTTTTGAACTGTTGGCGGGCTGCTCTTCATGGAGTCGACACTGTGGGGGTCTAGAGTCAATGCGGTCAACATCGCGCTTGAGCTGTTTGCTGGATGGCACATTGTGGGTCGACGCAGCGAGCGAGGTGCGTCGACGCATCCAGTGAAGAATGCGTCCATAACGGTCTCTAGAAGACCATTGTGTCGACACCCTGAAATGATGGGGTCGGCGTAGCCTAATAACTCATTTGGGATTCTCTTCCTTTATGAGTACAGGAGTCGACACAGCCTAACTCTGGGTCAACGTAACCTTTTTTTCTCTTGATTTTTTTGCTTCTTTTACCCCTCCTTTCTTGGTTTCTATGCATTCAAGGATCTTAGTAGTTTGCACCTTGGGCTTCACTTAGTCTTTTTCAACTTTCTTTTATCTAGTCCATAGCTCCTTGTTCTTTGATGTTCTGCCCAAATCTTTGCACCTTAGTTGATCTTCGTGGACTGGGGCTCCATTGTTTCATGCCCTTGCTTCAATGCATCATATCACATGACACCATTGCATGAAATCTTCACACTGCTCATCTTCATAAGGCCATAAACTTGCCAGTGTTGACTTTGACCTAAACTACATATATTTAGACATCATCGAAGACATATTAGACTCATCAATGAGTCATAGTCAGACATCATCAAAATAATAGAATCAAGCATGTTCCACACATGCACAACAAGTCATTCCTTTTTTTAGAGCATTTCCTTATATAAAATGTAAAGGACAGAAAGTATAATGATAATGATAAGAAAAGAAAGAAGGCCAAAAAGCCAATTACAAATCGATCTCAGTCTACTGAGATCGGAGAGGAAGATCAGGGAACCGACTGTCTTTTTGGAGGAGCGAAAGATGGAGGGTCCTCGGTGTCTGGCGCCACTTCAATGATGGAAGGCTGCATACACTCGGTCACCTCAGAAGCCTCTGGCTCAGGCACTGGCCCTACCTGTGTGGGAACTGCCTCAACCATGTGGTCCCTTGGGGCGGCAGAGGCTTGCGTCTATTCCTCCATGGTGTCGGTTGGGCCCTCACTCTCTTCATCAGAGGCACCAAGCTCGAGCATGGATGGAGGGGCCGAGCTTTCTTCGTCTGACTCGTATCACTGCCTGGGCTCAAATATAAGTTCATCGAGGACTTGGTCCTGGGCCAGACATAATGCTCATTTGACCACCTGAGCAAAGCCCTTCCTCAGCCCATGCCTATAGCGTGGTCCGTAGTAGGCAAAAGTGGTTTTCTTCATAGCCTCCTAGTATTCATCTGAGGTGAGCTGCTGCTCCACCGCCTTCGTCTTGGCCTCCACTCCCCTTACCTCGATCTCTGTGACCTTTGCCTCGTCCTCTGCTATCTTCATCTCGGCCGCCACTTTCTCTCATTCTACTGTTAGGAGGCAGCCCCGAAGCTCTTCCCGCTTAGCCTCCTACTCCCTCGAGCTCACCTCGTGAGCTTGGCGCTCGTCATCCAAGAGCCCGCTCTTGAGGTCAGCCAGGTATCAGACCTGGGATAGTTGGTCAACCAGGGACCATACTTCCTTCTTATCTGCTCGGGCGTAGGAGCAGAGTGATGCCACCTCTTGCCAAAGTGCCTCTTGCTCGATAGAGAGTTGGCCGAGCTTTCGGTCTGACTCAGCCCGAGCCTTGGCCTGTCCCGCCTTGCCTTTCTCTACCCATGCTAGGCGGTCCACTATCTTGGCCACCAACTGGGATAGGAAAAGACCTCCGTCCATGACCCTCTCAAGGACCGTCTAGGAGGAGCAATGCTGGAACTCATCCTAGATAAGGGGAGTCGCCAGCAACTGACAGCAGTCGTAAATGGAAGCCTGGAGGGCAAACCACCCTCGTAGGGGACCGAGACCACCCTTTGTTGGCGATAGTAATAGAGGGACCCCCTCAGGACCACCTGAGCTAGAGGCATCAGCGTCTGAATCAGTCAAAAAATTCAAATTAACATCCTCAATGCGCGGCTCGGCGATGGCCCCTTGGGCCAAGCTTAGCTTAGCCGAAGGGTCGACGGTCGGGCATTCGGCAGTGGGATAAGTGGCCAGAGATTCAAGCGTTAGCGCCTTGGGTTGAAGGACCGAAGGCATTGGAGAACGAGTAGATTTGCTTGGGGGGGGCACCGAGTGAGGGGCCTTTGCCTTCTTCAGCTTGCTTTGCTCGGCGGCCAGGGCCTTCATGTAGGCCAGCATCAATCTTTGCTCGTGGTCTTTCCGCATAGACCCCCTTCACTCCAACTCCTCCCCAGTGAGGGCCCGCTTGCCCTTGTCTCGAGCGACCAAGGGGCCCTCGATCTCCTGTACCTCGGAAGAGCCCCCCGAGTGGCAACAGCTGTTCCCTCCGTGGTCTCCTCCCCCTCAGCAGTTTGCTCGGTCGGGTTGGTCGGCCAACCTACCTCGACACTGCGAGGAATCTCTGCGGACCAAAGTTAAACCGTCAGAGGAGAGCCTAAATAAGCAATGAACTAAGCCGAGGCACTTGAGTTCTTTCCTCCAGTATTCAATGGTGCGCGACAGTAGCACTGAATATTGGTCTTGGATAGGAGCTCCATGGTGGATCGCCTATTGCTCTAGAGAACTCGAATACCATCCTCGACCTCCTTGGAAAACACCGGAGGTCTTTCGGGGAGCACCGGATGATAGTTTGGCAGGAATGAGGAAAGGCTAGGGGAACCCTTGGAGTAGTCTACCCAGAAATACTGGGTCTTCCACCCCTTGTTGGAGGAATCCCGTGGGGAGAGGGTAACACAGCTCTTCCTTCTCCTGGCCTAAAGAAAAAAGAAGCCTTTCCCAGCCTATGCATGCTCCTTCAGCTTGTAGAAGGTGTGACCACACTTCCACATTTTCGATGGAGGACGATAAAGGAGAAGATGAAAGTGTACGAATTGGAGACCAACTAGACGGGAGCTAGTTGGAAGGAATTAAACAACATAATGACAAAAGTGTGGAAGGGAAAGCGGAAATCACACTTCCAAGTCAGTAGATAGCTACAGAAAGCGCCCGAGCGAGTACTCAGGCTGGACTCGTGAGGTTTGGGGACAGAGAATGAGTACCGCCAGGGTATCTCATACCAGAATTGGAGCTCTTTTACTTCTTCCGTCGTGAGCTCGCTACGGAGGTAGCGGCCAGACACCGGAGCCAAACTACCCGCTCCCTACTCAGCCTCCTGGCCACCGGCGTCTTCATTTCGTTTCGTAATAGAGGATGTGGGAGACGGCGAACTACTAGAGCTAGATGAACTTGCTAGAGGAGAAAGCTGACGAATCGCCTCTACGGTGGTTTCAACAAGCTCCGCGAAGGCTCTGGCAATCTCCTGCTCCCTTTGGTTCCCCTCTTGGGATATGAATCTCCTTAAGAACTCACGTAAGCGGGGGGAGATGAAGACACCCTAATGATGAAGGTGAGGAGGACTGGCGTGCAGGGCACTTATAGCCCTAAATGGCATCGAGAGAACCACTACGGCGTCTCAAAAGGGTACAAGCCCCGAGACGGCGGATTCGAATTGGCCCAAAAAGATGTGATCATTGTGGTCGAGTCCCCACGTGCTAGGGCAACCACATTAATGGACCGAAGAATTAAAGCGGTGATAGCTCATGATGGCCAATTCTCGCCCTTGCCGAGAACCCCGATGTATATTCCTTACTCTCCAAGCCTATTCTCGGGTTGGGAGTGACGGGGCAAGTGGAGGGGGCAGATTCGCAGCCCAATATTTACACGGCCCAACGGCCAATCAAGGTTTGCATAGCCCAATAATTGACAGCCCCAACAGGGCCCACTTACCACGAGACTATGGTAAAGTGGACAAACGATAGCGCACCAAGCCTTGGCTCAAGCACCCGATCGCAGGCCCCCCGATGCTCGGGCGAAGCCTAGCTAGCGATAGATCGAGCCATCACAAGGCGGATGAATCCTCCCTTAGGGAGTGCCCAAGCCTCGGGCTCGCTACCCACACAGAGGATATCCCTTATCAGATTAGCCCGTCCTCTAGAATCCTCAATGAGTCAGGGTGAATTCCTCGTGGCTGGGCACTTATCCCTCATTATCTTAGTGGGTGCTGTGCTACTCTCAGTGAGTGGGACGCTTTGGAGGATAAGGGAAGGGCAAGGGTCCCTAAACGGTAAGAGTTCTTATTAAGGACGTAACGTTCCCAAACTCTCCTGCTTCCCCTACTCAAGAAAGGGAGTAGCTAGCTATATAAAACCAGGGAACCCCTCTGAAAAGATAAGTCAATTCTAGTCACTTCAATTGGTAAAGAGCAGTCTCGTGCCGTGCACCTCCTTTGCCTCCCTTCTGCACCTTACTTTTACTATTCACTGACTTAAGCATTGGAGGATTTTCCCTAGGATCACAACTTCGGGCCATGTGATCGCTTTCTTTCCCTTTATAGAACTCCATTCTGAGGTGGCTACATACCACAATCGCCCTAGATCTGATGGTCCACGACTTTGCACGAGATCTCGCCCCTTCACTATTCATATTATTTTTATGTTAATTTAATTTTTAAATATTTTAAATATATTTTATAAAAGAACTATACTATAAAAATAATTTATTTTGATAAATAATATCATTAATTTAACTAACTAAAAATAATATTAATTACGTGTTGATATTACTGTTCATATAATTTTTTGTTTTAATTTAATTTCTTGAATAAATTTAATATATATTTTTTGATAAGTATCATTAATCTTTTTTTTTAATAGGAAAATTTTATTGATAATATAAGAAGAATAATACAGAGGCTAGAGCCTTAGAGAGGGGCACCCGACCTTATCCAACTGGAGGGGACCCTTTACAGAGAAAGGAAGATCAGCCCAAGAGACCCAAGAAGAGAGCCCGGAGAGCGAGCAGCCCAAATTGGCCAGATAGTCAGCTGGCTAGTTCGCTTCCCTAAGACAATGTCTGATAGCGACACTGGAGCAAGATAGGGAGGACATCAGGCGAAGAATGTCATGAACAATATACAGAAGATGCCAAGGGCAGCTGAAGTTCCCCTGCACAATACCCACCAACACACTAGAGTCAGACTCAATAAGCACTCTGTTCAATTGATGATTCTTGCATAGACGTATCCCATCTCGAAGAGCCAAGGCTTCAACGAGTAGGTTACAGTGGGCTTCCTGGTAACGCGCAAGAAAAGTGAACAGAACATTCCCATTGTGGTCCCTAAGAACGCCTCCACCTCTAGCTAGCCTAGCATCCCTCTTGAAAGTGCCATCCACGTTGAGTTTGCAAAGATTGGTGGGGGGCTTTTCAACGCACCTCCCAGGGCTGGCGATAGGAGCTCAACAGAGGACACACACCCCAAGAGCGCAAAGTCCTGAGCTGAATAGGCGATAACCATGCACCCGCAGCAGAGATACCTGGCAGGAGCTCTCTCAAATGAAAGAAGCACCTTTGAACAATGAATCGGGAGGAAATCTCAATACCTGCAAATCTACATTTATTTCTACTACACGATATCTCCCACACAGCCGCAAAGAAAAGTGTCCGAGCAATGCAACCGCCCGCAGAGGCGGCATGAATATTAGAAAGGAATTGAGTGATAAACTACGCATAGGACAACGTATTCGGCCTACTTCCAAGAAATTCAAGTAGAGAACCCCAGACATCCACTGCAATGTCGCTAAGGAATATAAGGTGCAATGTAGATTCATGACTCGGCACAGAGCAACAATGGCATTTGGAACAAAGCCGAACACAATGCATGATAGAATCATCAGTGGGGTGCAACCATGCAAAACTTTCCAGACAAAAACTGACCATTTGACAGGGATATGAGCAGACCAAATATCTGGCCAGTCCTCCTGAGGATCCGGTGGACGAAGGAGTGCCCGGGCCGATTTAGTAGTGAAGCGGCTAGATGTAGTAGGACACCAAATCCACGAGTCCTGCAAATTAGATGAGGAGAGAAACTATCATTAATCTCACTAATTAAATTTTAAAAATAAAAATACCATTAATTACGGGATGATGTTACTATTTATCTTAAAAATTTTACTTTGACTTAATATTTAAAATATTTTTAAAATAAATATTTTTAAAATATTTTTTAAAATAAATATTTTTAAAATATTTTTTAAAATAAATATTTTTAACATATTTTTAAAATAAATATTTTTAAAATATATTTAAAATAAATATTTCATGAAAATATTTTTTTGATAAATAGCATCATCACAAATTAAAATTAAAAAATAAAAATCATTAAGTATATATTGAGGTTAATATTTATCTTAAACCTTTTTATTTTGATTTAATATTTAAAAATTTTAATATATTCTCTAAAATAAATATACCTTAAAAATATTTTTTGATAAATAGTATCATTAATTTCACTAATTAAAACGTAAAAGTCATAAATGCCATTACCATGTCTACTGGGAGAGAGGGAGAGAGAGACTTAATTAAAGGCGACATGTGATTTCGAAATCCAAGAATAACTCAAGATTATCCCCCTTTTTGATAAATAATATTATTCATTTAAAAAATTAAAATGTAAAACTGATAAATGTCATTACCATGGCTACTTAGAGAGAGAGATAGAGTTAATTAAAGTCGGCATGTGGTTTTGTAATCCGAGAATAACTCAAGATTAACTCCTTTTTTATCAGGTTATCTTAATCCCACTATCAAATCACGTCGAAAGTTAAATCTTAGTTAACTTTGAGTTAATCCAGTGTTAACTCTCAACCAAACAAGCGTTTAGGGTGCATTTGGGAAGAGGTGTAAAAAAAAAGATGATCTTGGGATGTTAAGATTTTGCCATCCGTAGGGAGTCTCGCATAAATGATTAGAATCTGTCTAAAAGTTTTAAAATTTTCTTTTTCTCATCTTTTCTCATCTCATCTATTGTATCTATCTCCGTCTAAAATGTAAGGAGAATGTTTTAGATGTTGATTTGTAAGAAATATATTTATACAGGCGAGAAAATGGTCTCTCGAATCCCGCACCACACTTTTAATATTTGTTTGTTGGGGAAGATTATACGGCCACCCGTGGAAGCCTACAAACATCAGAGAATGACGTCAGAAGGAGCCCTGGGTATTACCCTAGGGGACAACCCTCCAATGCTTAAGTCAAAACCTCGTTACGTGGGGATCAAGGGAGGATGGAGGAGAAAGGGAGAGAAATGAGAGGCAATTGATCAAGTCTGGAGTGGGAATTAGACTTCCGAAGGAGTGCTCGCCATGCCCAGTGGGTTCTCAGGGAGTGCCCGCTGGGCTGGAAGAGTACTCGGAAGCGGATCAGGATTCTCGTCTATAGAAGGCGCTCTCTGTAGCTGTCCATCTGTTATAGTGTGCATAAGCATCTATCTCACCATGTCTGTCCCTCTGTCCCTTATATCGAAGGTCTATTTATAGGGGTTATCCTGGCAGTGGAGGCCTATCTCATAATAGGGAAGGGCGTGAGTCATGGGGTAATGTTTCTCTGCGATCATGGGGAGTTTCCCTGAGCATCCGTTCCTCCCGAGTCAGGCGGCCTTTAGGCGAGTCTTACGGCACTCGTGGGACGTGCTCACCTTAACTGGAGTCGAGGCTGATGATGATGGGAGTAACGTTCGGTCGTCGAAGGCCCATTCGGCGTCCGATATGCCTGGGTCGATGCCCCTCGTGAGCTGGAAAATCCGATGGCCAGCCCTATTAGGCCGCCTGGCGTGGGCCGTTACTGTCGGGGGCCCGTTATGCACGTCACGGACCTTGGGCAGACACGGGCCTAGCGTCAACGGGCCGTGTATGGGTCATATAGATTTTGCCCTCCTCACTAACCCCCCACTCTTAGACACCGAGCAATTTAGGGGTCTGAGAGGCAGTCTTGGTGGGCCCGTTGAGGGGGAGTTTCTAAGAGGATCTCCTCGTATCAACAGGACAGGTGGGCCCTGCCACCTACTCGGCTTCTTGGTGCACAAGGCACCGCTGGTCGAGGTGTCAGGCGACATCGATGTCATCATGACGTAGCCGTTTTCATCTAGGAGTGTGTGTCCGAATGGTCACCTGAGCTCGACGGCCGTATTTGGTTGTGATGAGCGCCCTTTCTTTCCCCTCGTGCCGTCTCAAAGTGGTCGATCCTTCGAAGCTTATAAATACGTACACAAGGATATTGGGGGAACGCTACCTGCCTCTCTTGTATTTGTTGTAGGTGTTGGGTGCTTCCTCATCATCTTCCTCCTGCCCTAGTGAGGATCATTCCATCTTTCTCTACTTCTAGGATCCATGGCACCTCGTAGGAGGATCCTTTGTGTTGGCCCTACGTCTTCTGCTGAGGAGGAGGAAGTAAGTCGTGCTGGTGTCCCAAGCACTTCAGGCGCCGGTACCAGTCGTCCTCTCTCTCTACCCATAGTGGCTTACAAGGTGGTCTACGGCCTCTGTAAGGCCTTTCAGATCCCGACTGACTACGATATCATCTTCCCAAATTCTGACGATTGTTTGGGGGGTCGCACTCCAAGTAGCATTAGTGTTCCTATCAAATCCTTCAGGGCAGGCTTCCATCTCCCCGTGTATCCTTTCATGGAGTCGGTCCTTCCTTACTATGGTAGGTACCCAGGGGACCTCTCATCCAATTCATGGCACATCTTGTGCAGTTTTGTGCACGTTTATAACCAAGTTTCGATTACACCCAACGTCTTCCACTTTCGACAGTTCTATAGTCATCAACGATGTCCGACTGAGGCGTCGTATTTTACCTTCGGGCCAGGAAGGACAGGAGCATTATCCATGTCTCTTCCCTTGTCTCCATCATTAAACACTGGCCCGACCGCTTTGTCTTCATCAGAAAGGTAGCAGGTAGCGGCCACCCAAGTGATTGGAGTTTCGTCGCGAGTTTCTATCCTCTTAGGGTCGACATATTACCTACTCTGACTGCTGAGGAGGCCAGGGTGATTAAGGGCCTTCTTCACCACCCCCTTAGGGATGCCGATACAAGGCTGACCCCGGCGATACTCACGGAGTTGGGGTTGAGCCCTCCATTGCCCCATGGTACTACCTTCTATTGACACCTGTTTTTAGCTTACAAGTTGAGTTTATTCTCTTATTCTCCTTCATAATGCTCCGAATTATGCATTGTTTTGGAGTCTCCTTTGACCATATTTAGAGCCAATTCCTTGACCATTTTTCAAGCCCATTGAGCTTTATAGGCCTTTAGCTTTCGTTCCCCAACTTTCAAGACTAATTCGGATAGTCCGGGCAGTCGAACGGGGGCCCGAAAAAAAATTGCGCAGGCTCCTGAACGCGGTCACCTAGGTGACTGCCTTCTCAATGAAAAATGATTTTTTTTATTTTTTTATTTTTATTTTATCAAATGACAGTCTTCTGGAGATCGCCACTTTCAAGTAGCGGTCTCATGAAGACCGTTTCTCAGAAATTTGCTCGGAAGCCTCCTGGATGTAATCCCATCAAATGGCGGTCATCCCATGACCGTTTCTTCAAATGGCGGTCCTTGCATGACCGTTTCTTCAAGTTACGGCCTGGCGATAGACCGTTTCTTCAGTACAGAATCCGGATGATTCTGAACTCTGATTTCTTTGTCGCTGTGCTCTTTGGACTCCTTGTTGATACCATTTTCGAGGGAGATAATCCTCCACCTCAGTTTTCATCGATCCAGGACTCTTATCCTCACTATTATCTCGAGGTTTATGCATCTAAATCCCCGAAATTGGGTGTTTATCTCGAATTCTAACCCTAGGGTTCCTGCACTCCTATAAATAGAACCAAGTTCACAGTGCGGGACGGGGGGCACTTTCTTTGTTCAGGGGGGAGCCATGCCACATCTCTGACTCTTCTCTTCGACCCCAACCTCTCCTGGGAAGTATTGGCTTTGATTCTAGATGCTCAGGGCTCGTTTTCATCATCCCTTCTTATAGTTATTCACTTCTACTTTTCACAAATCATCACAATCTGCACTTTTATGCACTCTGCTGCATTTTTCTCCATATTGCATGGCATATTCCCGCAGTTATACTGCTTGTTAATTCATTTTCTTCATACATGTGCATTCACAATACACACACCTACCTTTTTCACCCTTCCACAGGGGTTAAAAAGCTCCCCCCGGTGCGTTCTCCCTTAATCTTTCACGCTACTTTATCATTTCGGGATAGATTCTACACTTGCATGTTAATTCTAATGGGTTTTTGCCTTTGTCTTTGTCTTTGTTTCATAGGACAAGCATGATTGGACGTGAGGCCCTCTTCTTGTAGACGATTGGAAGGTGAGGAGGTGTAATCCACGTTGGTTCCCGTACCGTTCTTCTCAAGCGCGATGAAGTCTTCATCCTTTTCCAAGGTACGCGGCGCCGTTGCATCCTTTTCCCACACCTTTTGTCGTTGTTAATCCTTGGTGGCGATCACCATTCGTTTTCTATTCTAATAGCCCTTTCCTTTCGGCATATCATATGTTCATGTTTATGCATATATTTGTTTAGTTTGGGGCGGGTAGATACAAACATCTACACCATGTTTTTTTTGGCGATCACGGTGGGACGCCTTGTGCCCATCACGTTATTCATGCTCTCCTATAAGTTTGGTGTGTATGTGTTCATGTTTAGATAGCATTGTCTCCATTTTCCTATAGCTCTGTCACGTTTTCAGGCCTCTAGGGCAACTAGCGGTCTCCCCGGGACTGCTACTTGAAAGAAACGGTCATCTGGGGACCTTTACTTGCTTTCTGGCAGGTTCTGCGCGCAGGCCCCCAGGCGTGTCTTTCCTTGATGATTTAATTCACCTCATGGGGTCTGATCACACTGTTTTTGGTCCCATCTGTAGTCTTTTATATTATATTCATTTCCATATATCATTTACATTCATTGGGTCATGTTTTCATAATTTAATCTTGTCTTCATTTTTGAGTTTTTTCCAAGAAATCTGCAAGTAGACCCGGGACAGACTCACAGGTACATTTTTGCCTAATGATTTAATTGGTTCACGAGGTCGGATTGTGTATATTTTGCTCCTATCTTACTTTCATTTGTATTGTCTTCATTTCCATATGTCATTTGCATTCATTCTGTGGTGTTTTCATATTTTAATGTTGTCTTGATTTTTAAGTTTTGTGCGGGAAATCTGCACGCAGACTCACAAGTGCCCTGTTCATTAAAAATTTAAATTATCTTCCAGGGTCTGTTTGTGCCTTTTTATTGTTCTATCTTGTTCTCCTTTGTGTTATCTTTGTTTCCATACATCATTTGCATCCATATTGTATTGTTTTCATAATTTAATGTTGCCTTGATTTTTCAGTTTTATGCTAGATTTCTGCATGCACTCCGGTGCACATAGGGTCATGCATTACACTTTGTAGTTACATTCCAAGCTTGGTAAGTGACCCTCTCACCTCCATATTCCTTAGAGATGACTAGGTGATCTTATCCAAGACCTCTGTAAGCCCCCGTGAGCTGTGGATTCCCATATGGACGTCACGCCGGTTGTACCTTTCCACCACTAGGATTGCATTTTGCATACGTGTGAGGGAGTTAACCTTAGTCAAGTCAAAGCTTGGACCTTCCCTATATAATTTCTATCTTGAGAGAATTGTGCTTAATTTAAAACATTAAAAGGCCCACCAAAAAAGCTTTGGATAATAAAGAATTCCCATCATATTAACTTGTTTGACTTGGGTGAAATCCTTCACATTGCTTGTGTTGTTTGGGCTTGTCCAAGCCCATTTGTGGTGTTTTGTGTTGCACCCCTTATCATCCATATAGGATTTTGTTGATAGGCCCATTTAGGTTAGTCTATTTTGTGTCTCCATTGTCCAGTTCCATTGTCCTGGGTCGGTCTTGCGTATGTCCTAGTGAGTCAGCCCTCTCCTTTCTTTAGCCCTTGGCGCCCTTGCTTCCCTGGCTGTATTTTCCTTGATTTTCATGTAGAAAGTCTCCATTTGCCATCATGGAGCATTACTGTCATCCCTTGTACCCTTCTCCTTTCCAATCTTATTCATATTCCTGCGTGGAATCCTCTTCCCATGCAGGCCCATCTTCCCGTGGTCCCTCCGACCCATCTGAGGAACATGCCAATCTCATGGCCTACCTCTCATCCCTTGTTCGGCAAATGATCCTGGCCTAGGCCCAAAAGCTCATTGCAAATCACCTTAATGGGCCTTCTTCCCTTAATGGGCTTTCTTCCCTTAATGGGCTTTATTCTCCTAATGGGCCTCATTTTCTTAATGGGCCTTCTCCTTCCTATGCTACTGGCCCAGTTGCTAATGGTCAATTTTGTCTTAATGGGCCTCATTCCTCTTACCAAGCTGCTAGCCCAATTCGTCCACATTTCAATGCTCCTTCCAGGCCCATGTATCCTTCCACTCGTGGAATGGGCCCATATTCTTCTCAGCCCGGATCTCCTTATCTTGCCCATTACCATGATTCTGGTCTGAATTCACAACCTCTTACTCAAGCTGACCCACATTACTCTCGATCTCTCCCTATCCAAGAGATGATTCATCAGACTCAGTGCCAGCTTGATGAACTTCTACGCCGAATCGATCCTAAACCCTATTTAAGTGTTCCATTTGCATTTCAAAATCTCCGACTTCTACCTCCTTCCCAAATCCCCGCATATCGCCGTTATGGGAGTCGGTGACCCGTATGTGCACTTGAAGAAGTTTATTTGTGAGTCGGCTCAATTTCGACATGACCAATGTCACGCCCCGAGATTATGCAGCGAAAATAATCGGGAACGCGAACAGCCGACATGGTAAGCCTCTTGCAAGCAAGAATAATCAGAGCGTAAAAATAATCACACAAAAGCAATTGCATAATAATTAACTCAAACCTTCACTTTTGTTAATAAGAAATACCATAATTCAATTACATGAGACATTGAATTTGCTAGACTCAATAAGAGAAAATTACAAAGACTCAATCTAGACATTTTAGACTTCTTAAGTATTCACTCTTTTTTCGCTCTCGAACCTATCACTAGAATGACCTGAATCCGAATCTGACCCACTAGTACTTCCTGAAAAGATTGGAAAATAGGTAATGAGCACACTTGCCCAGTAGGTATCTTAGCATCAACATGAAGGCAATGTTAAAGTGATTAATGTCTTAGCTCTAAAGTACAAGATAAAATCATGGAGATACGATAAATCACGTGAGTAAAACCAAAGTAACAAGACATTATCATGTTTGAGATATGAGACAATGATTGAGCAAGTATAATCAAGCAAGAATGTAATAATGGCCTTTCATGAACAAGAATGTAACAAGAATGTACTAGCAAGTCAAGTAACAAGCACTTAAGTACTTTTTTCTAAATAGTAAGTACTTCCTGTATCAAGTCCGTGTGATCTGTAGATTTTCACTTATTTATAAAGAAAGTACACCCAGCGCAATGCGACGCCAGTAGCATTATACCCCATGGTTTATATAGTATGTTTCTGACAATCAGCCGAGGGGACTAGCATAGAGCTCTTGAACACAATCAGTGCCCGAACTGCATCTTCAAGAATAAATCAAGCTACTTCCACGTACATAACAATAAAGTTTGGCCATGTAAGTAACAAGTTCAATAATGGTTTTCAAGATATAATGTCAATAAAAGAATGCTCAAAATATGAATATGAGAGTTAAAGAAATGTATTAATAACTAGGTTATGCCATTGAAATAAATCGGCAGTATAACGGTACATTCCTTAACTTTCAAAAATTACTTAAATATCTTTGAAATAGTGTGACCGGTTCTAGATAATTGATTGGACTATCCAGGCTCATAGGAATATTAACCCTTGGGTCAACCCTCGGGTTAACTGTACTCAAGAAAATAGCGGCCATTTACTGGGCCGTTTCATGAAGAAAGCGGTCTAGTTATGGACCGTTAATGACAAGACTGTTCGATATTTAAAACAAATTATCTGGAATCTTTAGCAGTCAAATGAAAAACCATCTAGGATCCGTTAGCGGTCTAAGGATGGGCCGCTAGCAGGCTCTGGCGGTCAACCAGAAGGCTGCTAAGTTCCAGAAAAATAAAATACCGGTATAAGTGCTTTCTAGACAATGGGTTTTAATGGTACAACCAACTCGGCGTCCTAGAGGGAATCCCAAGCTCGCGGAGAATTACGGAGGCCTTGAAACAAGATTTCCTAGTCCGTTGGAAGGAATATCCAAAGGAGAGGTTATCAAGTCCAAGATTGTATGCCTAATGTGCATAGGTGTAACTAATGGTCATATACCGGGATACATGCCATGTACTTATGAAAATAACTCTATAGATGAGAAGAGGATCAATAAGAAATCCACAGCGAATCACATTCATCTTACTTTTGAAACATGCATTTTATACAAAGTATATGATTTTGGCAAGTAATTAACTTATGTTTAAAATAAGTTCTAAATGCATAGGAAACATGAAATCTACTAGAAATCTATATATATGATTAAACAATGCCAATAACAGGGATAAAACTTAACTAACTAGGTTTATCATATAAGAGGTAGGGTGAATCTGTATTAGGTTTCGGATTAACCAAAAATACAGAACTCAGAGTCGTAAATGGTCTAATATACGGCCGTTTGTAGGGGCTAAGCGGTCTATTGTGCATTCGCTTATGGTTTTATAACAGTGAAATTGTAGGAACATAAATGGTCTAGATAAGCGCCGCTAACCCTTGATAAGCGGTATATCGTAGGGCCGTGAAGAAATTACTAGCGGTCCATTATTAGGCCGTTTGGCTTGATAGAACTAAACAATTGAAACTAATGGCTAATCCAAGACATCTCATACCTGGAAACCAACATATATAAGCTCTATAGTATGCAAGAACAAAGAATAAGCCAACAATATGCATGGGTTCTGCGAAATTTACAAGAGAATTTCTTTTACTTCATTAGGGTTAGGATTTATGCATGAACATTACACTAGATGCATAGACTCAAATAAAACATGAAGTTCTCGGTCTATAATGCATGAAATCAAGTGCAACAAGAGCGTTTTTAATCCTAGAATAATGTTTTATCCGTTCATGAGATGACCTACCTCTGTCCTAGGCTTTTGACCTCGAATTTAAGCCTGGAAGTTAACCCTAGTTCCTTGCACTTCCTGTGCTAAAACAGCAACTTCACGACCTAATATCTCTTGATTATTCTGACCTAAATACGTGAAATTTGGAGGGTAAGAAGAAGATATAAAGGAGAAGAAAAAGTTCTAGAGGTGCAACTTCTAAATACCTCATTTTGGGTTCCTAATCCCTTGATCTTCACTAGTCCGTTGCTCAATTTCCTGGGTTGTTGGTGTAAAATCAGCAACTTTGAACACCTCTAACTCCTTACGTGCTTGATCTCCTAGAACAAAATTTTGGGAGGAGTTAGATCTATATATTGTGAACAAAAAAATTCTAAAGAACCTACCTGAATTAAAGTCATCTTACCTTAGTTCCACGCAAGCCAAACAAAGGGGTCGCGCAAGTAAAACCTAGAGTCTATTTATAGGTTTTAGCTAGGGTTTGAGGATTAGAATGATTCTAGAGTCCTAATTAGACTTTCAATTCGATCCTCAAGCCTTCTAGACCGATCTAATTAGTTGTTAGAGTCGATCCTTGGTAATTTGGATGCTAAAAATCCCACATTTTCATGCTTCCTCTCTTTCACAGAACTGATTGAAAGTAGCGGCCTAGGACTGGACGGCCAACAATCCCCTAGCAGTCTCGCGATAGACCGCCTTTACTATTGGGCGCTGAATTTGAATTTGATTCAAATTCATTTATTCATTTTTTCACTTATTTATCTAAATAGGGAGTATTTATCCTCTATATTCCGTAAATAACTAATTAGACTTCTAAAATATGGGCCAAACTTCACGAGCTTGGTCCTTAAGTCCTTTGGGATTTATTTAAATAGGCTAGGTTAATTGGTTATCACACTTGGGCCGAATTAATAATTTATTTAACCCAAAAATTCAATTATTAATCCATTTTGGTTCTTAAAAATTCTTATAAGTTCGTAGAAAATTCTTAAATACTTTAGAAATACTTTATAAAACTTCCAAGGCATTACACCCTCCCCCACTTAAGAGAATTTGGTCCCCAAATTCAATGTATGGATTATATGGAGAGTGTACTTACAGTTAAATAATTTTGAAAATCTTTTGCGCATAGCTTCTTCAGTCTCCCATGTTGCTTCATAGGGCCATGATTTCTTCCATTGGACTTTGACCATAGGAATGACTTTATTCCGTAGTTGACGCACCTCCCGTTCAAGGATCTCGATGGGTGTTTGCTCGTACATCATATCCTTTTGAATTTCCAGATTATCATAGGTGATAACATGGTAAGGATCATAAACATATTTCTTCAACATAGAGACATGTAATACGTCATGAACTCCTGCTAGTTGTGGAGGCAAAGCTAATCGATAAGTCACTTCACCAACCCTTTTCAGAATTTTAAAAGGACCAATGAATCTTGGAGTAAGCTTCCCTTTGATATCAAATCTTCGAATACCTCGACCTGGAGAAACTTTAAGGTATACATGATCTCCTACTTGAAACTCCAAGTCGCGCCTTCGATTGTCAGCATATGATTTCTGCCTGTCTTGTGCCATTTGAAGTCTTTCTCGAATGAGTTTTATCTTCTCGGTAGTATCCCTAATAATGTCGGGATCGAGAAATTATCTTTCTCCTACTTCATTCCAACAAATAGGTGAACAATAGCTTCTTCCATATAAAGCTTCAAATTGTGCCATTTGAATACTAGCTTGGTAGCTATTGTTGTATGTGAATTCTACTAGAGGCAAGTGATCATGCCAACTTCCTCCAAAATCAATAGCACAAGCCCTGAGCATATCTTCCACCACTTGATTTGTCCTTTCTGTTTGACCATCAGTTTATGGATGGAATGTCATGCTAAAGTTATGCCAGGTCCCTAATGAATTTTGTAGACCCTTTCAGAACTGTGATGTAAACCGAGGATCTCGGTCAGATATGATACTGATGGGGACACCATGTAATTTGACAATTTCTCTCATGTATAATGCTGCTAGTACATCTACAGACCATCGACTTTTGATCGGTAGAAAATGTGCAGACTTAGTCAATCGGTTTATGACCACCCATATATCATCGTGTCCACCTCTTGTCTTAGGTAAACCCATGATGAAATCCATCCCTATACTTTCCCACTTCAACTTGGGAATATTCAAGGGGTGTAATTTACCTGCGAGTTTTAAATGTTCTGCCTTGACCTGTTGACAAGTGAGACAGCGGGACACAAAATCTGCTACCTCTCTCTTCATGTTGGGCAACCAAAAGTTTCTTTTTAAATTATGATACATCTTGGTAGCACCAGGATGAACAGCATACCTTGACTTATGTGCCTCTTCCATGATTAATTTCATAGTATCATTATGATTTGTCACACAAATTCTATCCTTAAATAATAGTCTTCCATCTTTTGAGATAGAAAATTACGGTCTCTGTTCAATATCATCCTTGATCTCCATCAATGCAGGGTCATTCTCTTGTAATTTGACTATATCCTCAGTCAATGTAGGTTGAGACCTTATATTAGCAATTATACATCCATCTCCTTCCCTGTCAATATCAAGATTTAAGTGAGAAAAATCCTTGATAAGACAAGTCATACCTTTCCTGAGGCTGGCTAGAGTTACCCTCGGTCTTCTACTAAGAGCGTCAGCCACAACATTTGCCTTCCCTGGATGATATTGAATTGTGAAGTCGAAGTCCTTGAGATACTCCAACCATCTACGTTGTCGCATATTTAATTCCTTCTGGGTAAAAAGATATTTCAGACTTTTATAATCTGAGAATATAGTGAATTTCTCCCCATAAAGGTAATGTCACCAAATCTTCAAAGAGAAAATAACCGCAGCTAATTTCAGATCATGCACATGGTAATTCTCTTCATGACGCTTCAACTGTCTTGAGGAATAACAAATCACCTTCCCGTTTTGCATGAGAACACATCCTAGGCCAATGCCAAATGCATCCATATAGACTTCAAATCCACTACCCTCAACGGGTAATGTCAAAATAGGGCCTGTAGTGAGGTGATCTTTAAGAGTTAGAAAACTCTCCTCACAGTCATTTGACCATATAAAAGGATTTTCTTTTCTTGTAAGTCTAGTCAAAGGAACGGTGACTTTAGAGAAATCCTTAATAAATCTTCTGTAACAGCAAGCTAGACCTAGAAAACTTCTTACTTTTGACACAGTCGTTGGCCGGCTCCAGTTCTTAACTGCTTCCACCATAGAAGGATCGACAGCGATACCTTCTTTTGAAATAATATGGCCGAGGAATGAGACTTCATTTAGCCAGAACTCGCACTTACTAAGCTTTGCATAGAGTTGGTGTTCTCTTAGTGTCTGCAAGGCTACTTTTAAATGCTCTTCATGTTCTTCCCTTGTTTTGGAGTATATAAGAATGTCATCAATGAAGACGACTACAAACTGGTCAAGATAAGGCTGGAAGACATTATTCATAAGTTCCATAAATGCTGTTGGGACATTGGTTAACCCGAACGGCATTACAACAAATTCATAGTGGCCATAACGGCTCTTGAAGGTAGTTTTGTATATGTCTTCATCCTTGATCCTGAGCTGGTGATACCCTGACCTGAGGTCGATCTTGGAAAAATACTCGGCTCTCGAAATCTGATCAAAGAGCTCATCGATACGCGGCAACGGATATTTGTTCTTGATAGTAAGCTGATTCAGTCACCGGTAATCGATACATAACATGAGAGATCCATCTTTCTTCTTGACAAAGATATTTCGAGAAGCTATTTTTTCAATTCCTTAAGTTCTGTGGGGGACATCCTATAGGGAGCTATTGAAATAGGTGCTGCTCCGGGAATGAGTTCAATGGAGAAGTTTACATCCCTTTCGGGCGATAAACTGGGTAAATCTGAAGGAAATACATCCAGAAACTCATTTACGATAGGAATATCTTTTAAGGTAATCTCCTTGGATTCGGTGATGATTACAGAAGCAAGAAAGGCTTCACATCCTTGCGAGATAAGTTTGCAAGCGTGAAGAGATTAAATAATGGCAGGGTGCTTCCTATATTTGATACTAAGGAAGGAAAACCTTGGAAGACCTGGTTTCCAAAAAGAGATAATCCTATTTCGGCAACTTATGTAGGCATCATGGTCTACAAGCCAATCCACCCCTAGAATAGCATCGTTGCCCTCCATGTCCAGACATACAAGGTTTGGAGGAAGATTGTGACCTTCTACCCTTACCTCACTATCGGGGTAATAAGTTGTAAGTTTTGTTCCAGGACCTAAAGGTGTAGTAATAGTAAGGTCGGAAGGTAAGGGAACTGATGAAACTGGCAAGGTCTTTGCAAAAGCAGAAGATATAAAGGAATGAGAAGCACTGGTATCAAATAGTACAAATGCAAAATGGGAACAAATTCGAACGGTACCTTCCATAAGTCCATCATCCTTGGGCTCTTCCTCCTCACCTATAACAGCATTAAGATGAGCATGCCTTTTACATCCACCATCGGACGATTGTTCCTTCATGAGAGTGCAGTCTGGCATGCGATGCTCCCGGCTGCCACATCGTAAACAAGCGCTGAGATGCTTCCAGCATTCTTCGACTGAGTGGCCGAACTTTTCACAAAAAGAGCACGCCGCCATAACTTATTTTTTTTCCTCCCTGGCCTTCTTATTTTTATGGGAACTACTACCGCTCCCATTCCTGGATCTCTTTCTGCTATCACGGGATTTGTAGGGCTCCGTGATGCTAAACCTTTCCTTCTTATTATGCCAATCAAACTTTCGGCTTGACTCTTCTCCTTTGCCTTTAAATTTTTCGACCTTCTCTAAGGTCCTTTCGCACAAATATGCCTGTTGGACCATCTCCGCATAAGTATGGATATTTTGAGTCCCGAGCTGCTGAATAAAATCGGGTCTTAAACCATCCATAAACCGATTAGCCTTTAGTAAGTCGGTATTGACCAGATGAGGAGCATACGGCGCCAGCCTTGAAAACAGAAGCTCATATTCTGACACCGACAACATGCCCTGGCACAAGGAAGCGAATTCCATAGCCTTCCGCTCCTTGACATGCTCAGAAAAATATTTGGCACGAAATAGCGTAAGAAAACCTTCCCATGTATGTGGTGCATCAGCTGGCAGTGCTGGGACCGACTTCCACCATGTACATGCATCTTTGTTAAGTTGAAAAGCGGCAAGACGCACTTTCCCTTGGTCAGCACATTGCATGACCTCAAATATACGGTTCATCTCATCAATCCAGTTTTCAGTTTCGTTTGGATTAGAAGAACCATAGAATCGTGGAGGGTTTATACTCCGAAAGTTGCAATGTAAATCTCCAGCGCCCGCCCTGGTGCCGGCTTGGGCCATATTCTGTAATGCTTGGGTGAGATCTGCAACAGTTTACTGCATACCGTCCCAGTCCACACGATGAGCCATTGAGAAAATATTGTACTTGAGAGAAATAACAAATCATTAACTCCCATGGAATTTACAAGGGTTAATCTAGAGCTAATTTACTATCTTATCCTGAGCTCTACCCAATTCTCACATAGGTGGGGAATTTCTTCCTTAGTTCATAGGTGTGGCTCCTCAAGCCTTGGACTTAGCCTATGACATGACATACTTTTCCCTAGGACTTCCAGGCCCTAGGCTCTGAAACCAACTTAACTGTCACGTCCCGAGATTATGCAGCGGAAACAATCGGGACCACGAACAGCCGGCATGGTAAGCCTCTTGCAAGCAAGATATATCAGAGCGCGAAAACATGCACACAAAAGTAATTGCATAATAATTAACTCAAACCTTCACTTTTGTTAATAATAACAACCATAATTCAAGTACATGAGACATTGAATTTTCTAGACTCAATAAGAGAAAATTACAAAGACTCAATCTAGACATTTTGGACTTCTTAAGTCTTCACTCTTTTATCGCTCCATAACCTATCACTGGAATGACCTGAATCCGAATCTGACTCACTCGTACTTCCTGAAAAGATTGGAAAACAGGTAATGAGCACACTTGCCCAGTAGGTATCTTAGCATCAACATGAAGGCAATGTTAAAGTGATTAATGTTTTAGCTCTAAAGTACAAGATAAAATCATGCAGATACGATAAATCACGTGAGTAAAACCAAAGTAACAAGACATTATCATGTTTGAGATATGAGACAATGATTGAGCAAGTATAATCAAGCAAGAATGTAATAATGGCCTTTCATGAACAAGAATGTAACAAGAATGTACTAGCAAGTCATGTAACAAGCACTTAAGTACTTTTTGCTAAATAGCAAGTACTTCATGTATCAAGTCCGTGTGATCCGTGGATTTTCACTTATTTAAAAAGAAAGTACTCCCAGCGCAATGCGACGCCAGTAGCGTCATACCCCATAGTTTATATAGTATGTTTCTGACAATCAGCCGAGGGGACTAGCATAGAGCCCTTGAACACAATCAGTGCTCGAACTGCATCTTCAAGAATAAATCAAGCAACTTCCATGTATATAACAAAAAAGTTTGGCCATGTAAGTAACAAGTTTAAAAATGGTCTTCAAGATACAATGTCAATAAAAGAATGCTCAAAATATGAATATGAGAGTTCAAGAAATGCATTAACAACTAGGTTATGCCATGGAAATAAATCGGCAACATAACGGTACATTCCTTAACTTTCAAAAATTACTTAAATATCTTTGAAATAGTGTGACCGGTTCTAGATAATCGATTGGACTATCTAGGCTCATAGGAATATTAACCCTTAGGTCAAACTTCGGGTTAACTGTACTCAAGAAAATAGCGGTCGTTTACTGGGCCGTTTCATGAAGAAAGCGGTCTAGTTCTGGACAGTTAATGACAAGACTGTTCGATATTTAAAACAGATTATCTGGAATCTTTAGCGGTCAAATGAAGAACCGTCTAGGATCCGTTAGCGGTCTAGTGAAGGGCTGCTAGCTGGCTCTGGCGGTCAACCAGAAGGCCGCTAAGTTCCAGAAATATAAAATGCCGGTATAAGTGCTTTCTAGACAATGGGTTTTAATGGTACAACCAACTCGGTATCCTAGAGGGAATCTCAGGCTCGCAGATAATTACGGAGGCCTTGAAACAAGATTTCCTAGTCCGTTGGAAGGAATATCCAACGGAGAGGTGATCAAGTCCAAGATTGTGTGCCTAATGTGCATAGGTGTAACTAATGGTCATATACCATGATACATGCCATGTACTTATGAAAATGACTCTATAGATGAGAAGAGGATCAGTAAGAAATCCGCAGTGAATCACATTCATCTTACTTTTGAAACATGCATTTAATACAAAGTATATGATTTTGGCAAGAAATTAAGTTATGTTTAAAATATGTTCTAAATGCGTAGGAAACATGAAATCTACAAGAAATCTATATTTATGCTTAAACAATGCCAATAACAGGGATAAAACTTAACTTACTAGGTTTATCATATAAGAGATAGGGTAATTCTGCATTAGGTTTCGGATTAACTAGAAATACAGAACTCAAAGTCGTAAACCGTCTAATATACTGCCCTTTGTAGGGGCTAAGTGGTCTATACTGAGCCCGCTAATGGTTTTATAACAGTGAAATCACAAGAACTTAAATGGTCTAGATATGGGCCGCTAACCCTTGATAAGCGGTCTATCATAGGGCCGCAAACCAGTTACTGGCGGTCCATTATTAGGCTGTTTGGCTTGATAGAACTAAACAATTGAAACTAATGGCTAATCCAAGACATCTCATGCTTAGAAACCAACATATATAAGCTCTATAGCATGCAAGAACAAAGAATAAGTCAACAATATGCATGGGTTCTATGAAATTTACAAGAAAATTTCTTTTATTTCATTAGGGTTAGGATTTATGCATGAACATTACACTAGATGCATAGACTCAAATAAACATGAAATTCTCGATCTATAATGCATGAAATCAAGTGCAACAAGAGCGTTTTTAATCCTAGAATAATGTTTTAGCCGTTCATGAGATGACCTACCTTTGTCCTGGGCTTTTGACCTCGAATTTAAGCTTGGAAGTTAACCCTAGTTCCCTGCACTTCATGTGCTAAAATAGCAACTTCACGACCTAATATCTCTTGATTCTCTTGACCTAAATACGTAAAATTTGGAGGGTAAGAAGAAGATATGAAGGAGAACAAAAGGTTCTAAAGGTGCAACTTCTAATTACCTCATTTTTTATTCCTAATCCCTTGATCTTCACTGGTCCGTTGCTCAATTTCCTGGGTTGTTGGTGTAAATTCAGCAACTTTGAACACCTCTAACTCCTTACGTGCTTGATCTCCTAGAAATTTTTTTTGGGAGGAGTTGGATCTATATATTGTGAAGAAAAAAACTCTAAAGAACCTACCTGAATTAAAGCCGTCTTACCTTAGTTCCACGCGAGCCAAACATAGGGGTCACGCAAGTGAAACCTAGAGTCTATTTATAGGTTTTAGCTAGGGTTTGAGGATTAGAATGATTCTAGAGTCCTAATTAGACTTTCAATTCGATCCCCAAGCCTTCTAGACCAATCTAATTAGTTGATAGAGTCGATCCTAGGTAATTTGGATGCTAAAAATCCCACCTTTTCATGCTTCCTCTCTTTCACGGAACTGACTGAAAGTAGCGGCCTAAGACTGGATCGCCAACAATCCCCTAGCGGTCTCGTGATAGATCGCCTTTACTATTGGGCGCTGAATTAGAATTTGATTCAAATTCATTTATTCATTTATCCACTTATTTATCTAAATAGGGAGTATTTATCCTCTATATTCCGTAAATAACTAATTAGACTTCTAGAATATGAGCCATACTTCATGGGCTTGGTCCTTAAGTCCTTTGGGCTTTATTTAAATAGGCTAGGTTAATTGGTTATCACACTTGGGCCAAATTAATAATTTATTTAACCTAGAAATTCATTTATTAATCCATTTTGGTCTTTAAAAATTCTTATAAGTTCCTAGAAAAATCTTAAATACTTCAGAAATACTTTATAAAATTTTCGGGGCATTACAACCAATGCTTGATCGCCTATCTATTTGGTATGTCGTTAGAAGGCTCGGCTCGGGATTGGTTCTTTTCCCTCCCGCAAGAGAAGATTGTGAATTTTCAAGGTGTGCAAGAAAAGTTCATTCAGCAGTATCAGGACCAAGTTGGGCCCAGGTTCCCTATTGTGGATCTGACCCATGAGAAGATGAAGCCCGACGAGGAATTCTCCACTTTTGCTGACCGCTGGCATCGCCTCGCCGCACAAGTCCCGGGGCACATTCCGAACTGGAGAAGATTAAGATGCTTATCTCCAACGCAACGCCCGAGTATCGGTTCATCCTAGCCCTAAATGATGTTACCTCCTAGCGACAACTTTGCAGTCAAGCCCGCTTCGTTCACCAACAACTCTACAATTCCCTTGACCCCAAGTCTTCTCCACCTTCCACACCCATATACACCTCGTCGTCCTCCTATACCCGTCATGCAACCTCTATGAGTCCGCCTTCCACCACCTACTCACCCTCTACGAGTCAGCCTTCTGCTCTGCATATCCACCTGCATCTTCACCCCAAGTCAAGGGAACTCCACACCACAAGAAAGTGGATGCCGTCTAGATACCTCCTCATCCTACTCATGTGCCCTCGCAAAGTCCCTCCACTAGTCGCCACCTGCCATTTCCTAAATAACCTCCACTTCCTTCTCCACAACCTTCCCCTTGGCATCCGCCTTCCCCGAAGTGGGCTCCTCATCCTCCATTGTCGGAGTATTTTTCTGATATCTTCAGGGCTTTGACGGCCACCCATGCGTTGCAGCTACCTCCGATTGTGCCATGCCGACCCGCGGTTGGGAATATGCTTCAATATTGTGATTATCATTGCCAGCAGGGGCATTTGGTCGAGGATTGCCCCGAGTTCCGAGAGTACATTTATGACCTGGAAGATAAGAAGAGGATTGATTGGCCCACGATTCGCAAGGTTGTTCTATATCTCCATAGCAAGCAACAGTAGCAGCAAGCTCCACCCAGGCAGCCGTCTCCATTACTACAAGACTAGGGGCACCTCTGTGATTCTCTATCTAGTGCTGCACCCGCTCCATCTCCATCTACCCTATCAGCTTTGCTACCTCCCACCCCGTCTCCATCATCTTCACAAACCCAAGCCTCTGCTCAGGCTAGTGCCTCCACTTCTTCTACTCCCATTACCGCCACAACTTCCTCTCCTAACACCGCCCGACGCGTCATGTCAATACGTCGACGGTGGGTGCCACGCTCCTCCTCTTCATCTTTTCCATCACCGATACCGTCTCCAATACCCCCATTGCCCGCATCACCATCTCCGCCACCATCGCCATTGCCTAACCCATCTTCCCCACCTTTACCGTCACCTTCCTCTTCACACTCTCCACCCCCAACATCATCTCCATTACCCCCATCATCTCTGCCATCTTCACCGCCTTCTCCACCATCATCTTCATCTGAACCTGAGCAAGGTACGCCTTTACCTCCACCTACATTCCCACCTGTCATAGCCACACCTTCTAAACCTTCACATCCGCCTTCCAAACCTATTACCTCCATTTCTTCTCCATCCACTTCCACCCCATGGAGCAGGTGTGCGCTACCTTTGGTGTCCCTTAGGTCTGGTCCCCGAGGGGATAATGAGCCAAGTCAGGATGATTCGGTCCCGGTTATGCACTTCAAGCTTCAAGATTATATCTGTCGCATGCCAATCTGAGTCTTGGTTTCTGGCTACTTTGGGGATGATGGGCCAGCACTTCCCATGACGGTTGTCAAGAAGAGCTCCCTTGCATTAGTGCCAGTTCACTCTCAAGCGAGGTCGGTGTCAATCTCATTGCTTGCTGGGAAGTTTACCATTGATGCTCTTATCACCGCTCGCTCTATTGCCATTAAGATGACTGGTCAAAAAGGGTTCTCTACCCGTATTTTGGTAACTCATACGGCTGCCAAGAAAATGATGGATTCCATGTTCAAGGGGTAATTGGCCATATCTTATGCATTTTTGAAGGACATTTTGCACAATCTATGCAATCTCCCTCGGTTCATTAGCAAGCCGGCCATGCCAACGCCGTGTATTGATCTCCCTTAGTTCCATCTTATTCCTCTAGCAAGGGAGTTGTGCTTCAAGGCTGGTTCCCGAATGGAGTTGCCGAACCTCAGGCTCCTTGTGCCGAGGGACAAAACTCCATGGTTTCATGATGCTGTTTTGTCTTAGGAGTGACCTATTCAAGAATGTCCACATGGTGTTAGCACCGGGTGTCTATGGGCAACCGCCCCGATGAAGCTGCATGTTTATAATCGAGCCAGGCCGTCTACTAGATGGGCCCGTTATTTGAGCAGATACTTCAAAACAAGGCATTGGAAGGTCCGAGTCCGCGCCAGGCGGGACCATTACAAGGAAGCTTCAGCCAAGAAAAGACGGCGGCGCAAGTTTAGGGGCCACCGATTGTGCGCTCAGGGGATCACTTCTCCTTCTCCTTCCTTCCATTCATCATTCCTTTTACTCAGTTCCCACCCTTGGGTGGTGTGCCTTCCTTCTTCCGATCTAGTTTCTATAATCTTCTCCTCTTTTCCCAGGTCCATGAACCCTCGCTCCTCTCCTTTTCATCCGGACTCTCTGAACTTTCCCTATTTTCACAATCCTAGGCCTCGGCCTATGCCCTACTTTCATCTCGATTTCAGGACGTATTCTGATTCTCCTCCAGAATTTTTGGATTCTATCTCTTATTCTTCTCCGACCATGTCGGATGACCACAATTCTCGTTCTCCGACCCTGTCGGATGACCGTCATTATTTTTCTCTGACCTTGTCGGATGATTACTATTCTCCTTCTCCGACCACGTTGGATGAAACTTCCCTTCTTTCTTATCTTCGCAGGAATCCACTCGTTGTTTTTCTATTTATTCTTCCTCACCCTTTCAGGGTCGTTGCCCTTTTTCTTACTATTTTTGGGACTTTAGTCTGCCATGAGCTCGACTAATCTCTATTTATTTTGTATCTGGTTCTTAGTTATCATGGTCTTTGTGCCCTAACGAGGAAGTTCTAGCCCTCGTCTCTCTTCTTTTCTTTCCTTCTTCATCTAGTTTGGTGTCTGCCGCTCCTCCGTGTAAAGGAATCTTGAAACTTTGTTATCCTTTCCCTTTTATCCTTTTAAGCAAGGAATACAAAGCTCGCGCTACTCAAAGCTCGCTCATCAAGATCGCTTCGGGATGATGGTTTTCATGCTATGGATTGCAAGGTTTCTTTATTTTGTGCAAGAACATGCTATCTTTGTCATCTCTGGCTATTGTTCACATGCACATGGTTATAAATGTGGTTTCCTCAACACGGTTGAGTGGCTTTATGAAATTTGCTTAGTTTAGTCAAAAAGTTCAGTTTGCTTCTGCAGCATTCTTAGGCTGGGGATAGCTCCAAGCTGGCAGTCTAGTTTCTTTCCCCGATCATTGAGGGTGACCTTTAGCATGGAGTTCTTTCACACACTACATGGCGAGCCATAGCTGATTCCTCTGAGGCACATCGTTGCTGCTTTGGCCATCCTATGAGTATGCACAGAGGCTTTTTCTTCTCTGCTCGGCCAAGTGCAGGGGCAAGAGATTGATGGATGAGATGTCCAACCTAGGCACTCTCTAATACGAGAGAGGACTCAAATAGGGGCAGTCTTGACCCTTGAAAATGAGCTTTCATGCTATATTTAGCCAATAAGGGCTATAAATCAAGAAAATGAATTTAACATAAAATTATGAAAATAAAGGCATGGCAAGAGTGACAGTATAGTTCCCCGCGGGACGTCATGAGCCCGGTCGCATACGTGCCTACTAAATATGGGTCTCAAAATCAAAGACACAAAGCCCCGGCGCAACAGACTATATCTTTGAGGGGTAGTGCCCTAGAAGGAATTCAAATCCTGATATCTCCCATCTTGCATAAAGCTTACCTCTAATCTTAATCTATTTCACCCTCTTAGGCTGGGTTGTATCCCGGGTATGGCCTTAGTAGGGGCATCGTTCTTTAGAGGCGGTTCGTTGTGGCGAGCCACCCTCAAATGCACGCCCTGCTCAAGGGTAGTTTTTAATGAGAGGAAGAGGAGCGATGACCCCTAGCCAGTGGTTCGAGCCCATCTTTGGGTGCTGCAGATTACATTTCAAAATAAAAATATAAAAAAATCAAATATTTCAAAAAAAAAATCAAATATTGTCTAAAATCCAAAAAAATCAGATATGTCAAAAATAAAAAAAATCAGATATGTCAAAAATCTAAATAAAAATTAGATATGTCAAAAATCTAAATAAAAATCAGATATGGTCAAAATTAAAAAAAATCAGAAATATTTTCAAAATTCAAAATCCAAAAAAAAATCAAAAAATTTGTCAAAAATCTAAAAATATTTGTCTTCTGCTCCCTTCTTCAAGTGTTTTCCGTCTATTTATTTTGAGAACAGATATAATATGTTTGCCAAGTGTGCATGTTGCAGGTGTTCAAGCTTTCCTTGCCCCATATTTTGCTCTATCTGGTTCCTGTTCACATCTTCTGATCTGTTCCTCTCCTTCTTCAATCTACTCTCTCGATCTCTCTGAAGCTCATGTCCTTCTCAGCTTTTGTTTACCTCGCTTCATCATGTCTCTATGAGAGGGCTTAGCCTCACGATTATGAACCTGGAGGTTCTGCTTCATCTGATCTTGGGATTTGATTGAGGACCATATTTGTCATGTCTTTTATTCCACCGTGTCTTTGTCAAACGTGTCTATGTCCCTCCGTGTCTGCCATGTTTTCGTTCCACTATGTTTTCGTCCCACTATGTCACCATGCCATGTGTTGTTGTCATCCCACACATGTGTTGTCCGTGTCTTTTGTCTCCCATGGTGTTGTCATCCCACATGTCTTTCTCCCACCATGTCTTTGCCCCACCACGTGTGTTGTCCCACCGCGTGTGCTATCTTGCCCCTCCGTGTTCTTTAATCCCACTCACGCTTATTGTTTGTTCATGTGATGTCTTGCATATGTTGTTCAGGTGGTTTCATCCTTCGTTCTGTTCGCTATGTTTTGTTTATCTTCGTTTTATGTTATGTGGTTGTTGTTGTTATATGAAAATCCATAAAAATCAAAAATCAGTAAAAATCAAAAAAATGTTGTTTCCCTTGGCAGGTAAGTCAGGTATGGCTCTCTATCCCTGCTCATTATTACATTACTATTTGGTATCAACATTATTATAGCTTCTCAAGGATCGGTTGGTTATCCGTGTGTTCTGAGATCTGATGTTCCCATTTAACAAAAATGATGATGATCTAGGAGCATATGGTTAATCATTGGATAAGCCGTTAGTTTGAGTCGGGTGGGAGACGATGGACTCTGTCTCGCATGCTATGGTTGCAAGAAGACTCTTGACCCCGTCTTGCTTGGTCTAGCAATATTATCCTTGAGTACTTTCAATTTTATTTTTTCTTTGCATTCGTTTTGATGATTTTTTTATTTTAGCCCAGCATGCATCATGTCATTTTTGAGCATTCACGTCTCGTAATTCTCTCAAGATTTCTCCTCAGCAATGGTTAATTAAACTTCAGCTCTTTTGAATAAGAGATCGTCATTCCACTCTGAATTTGAACATTTTCTCTAATCTGTTCGCTCAGTCTGGTTGGCCAGCGTGATTCTTGTCTGAATTTTATCTCAATTTTAATTCTCCTTTTCCAGCTTTTCAGTCGTGTTCTTTCCGATCCCCTCATTGTCCGCCGATTATGTCCCCGATGAGGTTGGTCATGTTCCTTTTTCTTCCTTACTTAGCTCTCCAGACATGTCTCATCCTTGTCATCCGTTCCTTGAGGTTAGTTCGACAGTTTCGGGAGAATTCCTGTCGCTTGTTGGTTATGACGGGTGTCTTTTGCCTTGATACCCGCTTTTTAATTTTTTCCGCTTCATCTCTGCTCCATCTCCCTTTTACGTCGCTTGCACATTCGCTCCATCTCCTTTCCATTTCTCCTCCGCACTGCTTTCGCTCGCTCCCTTGAAAAGCGGACATCAAGGAGGGGCATCTGTTGACACCCATTTTTAGCTTACAACTTGAGTTTATTCTCCTATTCTCCTTCATAATGCTCCAAATTATCCATTGTTTTAGAGTCTCCTTTGATTGTGTTTCGAGCCCATTTCTTGACCATTTTTAAGCCCATTGAGCTTTGGAGGCATTTAGCTTTGATTCCCTAACTTTCGGGACCGATTCGGGCAGTCTGGGCGGCCGAACGGGTGCTCAAAAAAAATTGCCCAAGCTCCTGAATTCGGTCACCTAGGTGACCGCCTTCTCAATGAACAGTGATTTTTTTTATTTTTTATTTTTATTTTATCAAATGATGGTCCTCTGGAGACCACCACTTTCAAGTAGCGGTCTCATGAAGATCGTTTCTTCAAAAATTTGCCCAGAAGCCTCCTGGATGTAATCCCATCAAATGGCAATCATCCCATGACTGTTTCTTCAAATGGCGGTCCCTACATGACCGTTTCTTCAAGTTGCGGCCTTGCGATAGACCGTTTCTTCATTACAGAATCCGGATGATTCCGAACTCTGATTTCTTTGCCGCAGGGCACTTTAGACTACTTGTTGACACCATTTTCAAGGGAGATAAGCCTCCACCTTGGTTTCAATCGATCCAAGACTCTTATCCTCACTATTATCTCAAGTTTTATGTATCTAAATCCCCAAAATTGGGTGTTTATCTCGAATTCTAACCCTAGGGTTCTTGCACTCCTATAAATAGAACCCACTTCGCAGTGCGCGACGGGGGGCGCTTTCTTGGTTCGGGGCGGAGCCATGCCGCATCGTCGACTCTTCTCTTCGACCCCAACCTCTCCAGGGAAGTATCGACTTCAAGTTTAGATGGTTAGGGCTCGTTTTCATCATCTCTTCTCTTAGTTATTCACTTCTACTTTTCACAAATCATCGCAATCTGCACTTTTCTGCACTCTGCTGCAATTTTCTCTATATTGCATGGCATATTCCAGCACTTATACTGCATGTTAATTCATGTTCTTCATACACGTGCATTCACAATATACACACCTATCTTTTACACCCTTCCACAAGCGTAAAAAACCTTCCCCCGGTGCGTTCTCCCTCAATCTTTCACACTACTTTAACACTTCAGGATAGATTCTACACTTACATGTTCTAATGAGGTTTTGCCTTTGTCTTTGTTTCACAGCAAAAGCATGATTGGACGTGAGGCCCTCTTCTTCTAGCCGACTGTAAGGTGAGGAGGTGTAATCCACATTGGTTCCCACACCCTTCTTCTCAAGCGCGATCAAGTCTTCATCCTTTTCCAAGGTACGTGGCACCGTAGCATCCTTTTCCCACACCTTTTGGCGTTGTTAATCCTTGGTGGCGATCACGGTACATTTTCTATTCTCATCGCCCTTTCCTTTTGTCATATCACATGTTCATGTTTATGCATATATTTGTTTTATTTGGGGCGGGTAGATACAAACATATACACCTTCCTTATTTCCTTTGCCTTTCTATATTTTGTTGGAATGACCATCTTATGTTGCGCTGCAGGGGCGCCAGAGTCGTCAGAGCTGTGGTTCGAGACAGTCGAGTTGTGGGTGAACGTCCCTTGCCCCCTTGATCACATAGAGCCTGGTGTCGACCAGGTGTCTGTTATTTTTCCTCGGGAGGTGGTCATCTTCAAGCTGGGAGGCTTGCCATATCCTCTTTCGACGGTGCTTCCGGTGGAGGGCTCGCATCCACCCCCTGCATCCCCATCCACCGTGCCTATGCCCAGCACCAGTTCAGGCACTCACGTCGTAAGTCGGCAGGTAGCCTCTGGGAGTTCATCGACCACACCCGTCGAGACCTCTCCAATAGTGAGGGAGCAGCGCTGTCGGGTGGACCTCGATGAGGTGGCAGTGTTGGATCGTCAGCGTCGCCAGGGGAAGAGAAGGAGGACTGCGGTCAATGCACCTCACGGACGGACGCCACCCCCTCCTCGAGCTACGACTCCTCTATCCCGGAACTAGTCGAGGCACCGGTTCCAATACCATCTGCCCCGATCTACTCATCACAGATAGGGGTTGCGCCCCGGTCCCGGTCGAGGGGGCAATCGACAAAGGCAAGGTGCTATGCCTTGATGCAGCTACCAGCTTCCTACCGTTCGAAGACACCCCAGGGGTCGTCGCTGACCAGTGCGAGGCCTACGTCCTGATGGATAAGGGCATGCCGTTGCCTGACCGCATAAGCATCTTCTCCCTTCCGGCCCATGGGGACTTATACAACTTGGCAGCCAAGAACCTGTGCTCGGTCGCCAGGGCCTTCCGCTTGTGGGGATACCACTTCCATGGTGTTATGACCACCAATTGGGCCCTGGCCCAATTGTGTACAATTGTGTACAATTAGCATGTTGATGGGGCTTCCAAGGGTAATCCGGGAATGTGTGGAGGTGGAGGTTGTGTCCGAGACTCTGCTGGTAACATGTTAATAAGTTTTGCTTTCCACTATGGTTACGAGAGTAGTCTTTTGGCAGAAGCAAAGGCGCTACATGATGGCTTGTCCATTGCACTGAATGGAGGTCTCCTGATGGCTGCTGTCTTCTCTGACTGTGCTTTGTTAGTTGATTCCATTCGGAAAGGTGCGACTCCTAGCTGGATTATCATTCCATGGTGGAATGAAATTTTGGACTTTATTACGAAATGTGGATACTCGGTGTAGCATGTTTATAGGGAGGGTAACCAAGTTGCTGATGCCTTGGCATCCCATGCTTGTGCCAATCACAATAACTCTATATTTACTCGAGTTAGAGATCTTCCTCGATTGGCAAGAGGGGCACTGAAGATGGATAAAGTTGGCTTGCCAACTTTTCGCAATTGTAACTATTTGGTTTAGTAGTCTTTACTTTTCAGTTTGGTTGTAGGTAAAGACTGGGGTATGCCCCACAGTATTTGTATTCTTTCAAAAAATCAATAAAATTTCTGGGCCACAGTGTCAGTCTGGGGGAGTGATACACTCGACCAGGTGCTGACTCTGTTGGTCGGTGCTTACTTTAAAAAAAGGTACATGTAGCGAGTATTCTCTTTAAACATCTGATTTCTCTGAAATGTCTAAGGGTCAATTTATTCAAAAAAAAACTCAATGAACTAGAAATCTAGATAAATTGTTGAAGGACACTTTAAAAATCCGTAACATAACAAAGGAAGATCAGAATTAGGTGAAACCAAAGCCCATGTAACGACCAATGGGTAGGAATAACTTTGGTGAAGAGTATAACTTCTGAAAAATAGGACTATAAGGGGGTAAGAGGGAGTTTATGATAATGGGTCGAAACAGTTACAGAAAACATAGTCACCCGTTAAAATACAGATATCTTGGTCCACAATCAACCAAATGGGATGAAACCAGGCTCATTCGAAAACTTGGGCCCTTAACCCAAACTCTTCTATTGGGGCAGAAGCCAAATTCGCATTAGAACCCAAGCTTCTGAGCCCATTGGCTGCCAACTGTCACGAAGAGGTATGACTGTTAGGAGAATTCAAATGTAATTAATGGAAAATTCATAACTTCATCTGTGGTTACTAAAATGACCTGAAACCAAGGCCAAAATTCCTAGTAGGATGTTAGCTACAACTTCTATGTTGAGATTGAGGCCAAATCCTACCTGGATGCTAGAGTTATACCTGGATTATCTCGGGCTATCAAAAGGTTGCAACTGCAATGAGGGAGAATAAATGATAATATTGATAAAATCATAACTCGGGCTAGGAATGAGAAAATTTGATGAAACCATGACCCATAGTTAGATCAAGAAGTCCTATTGATTTCATATGAAGACGTCCCAACTCAAATCCTAACAGACAAATGCGCCCATTTGCATCTATGATCGGGTAGACGAAGGGTCACCTCTGTTCAAACCGAAGGGGTGCTTAGCATTAACCCCTCTTTAAACTAGCGACCTTGGGAGCAAGTTGGAGCCTTGTGGGTCGTGGGTAGGACCTTGGGAGACTTAAAAACTATATAAGGAGGTGGGTTTCAAGGGTGGTCTGCCTTTAGCAACACCTATTTATAATTATCTACCATCTACGGTTCCTCTTGAGTAAGAAAGAGAGGTGAGGGACTTTGGCCCTGCGAAGGAGGGCGAACCTGTAGTTCCTAGGACGATGGATGAAGTCTTGGGAGGATCTGGGGTGTGGATCTCATCCCCGAATCGAAACGAGAAGCTTAAGTGGATCTGGGGTGTGGATGTCATCCCCGAATTGTCGGTTTTAACATTTCAAAGGTAGGCACCTAACCTCAATTTTTGTGGTTAACAGTGCGTTAGAATGATTTCAAATATTTTTCTATACTTTAAAGAGGGTCTAAGGGTACGTGGGATCGACCAACATGTTCATTTTCTATTTTTCATCAAGTAATGGGCTCCCGCGAGTTTCCTCTGAGTCTCTACAAGAGTTTAAAGTCTCTGGATAGGTCTATGCACATGTGGTCAGGTCAGTGCAGGTCCATGAGTATGGTCTATCCACATTTGGTGTTGGCCATAGTAAGGTCTACGCACATTTGATGTTGGCCATAGTAAGGTCTATGCACATTTGGTATTGTCCAAGGTAAGGTCGATGCACATGTATTGTAGTCTTTGGACAGGTCTGAGCAGGTCCAGGTAAGGTCGATGCACATGTATTGTAGCCTTTGGATAGGTCTGAGCAGGTCCAAGCTAAGGTCGATGCACATGTATTGTAGCCTTTGGACAGGTCTGAGTAGGTCTAAGGTATGGTCGATGCACATGAATTGTAGCCTTTGGATAGGTCTGAGCAGGTCCAAGGTAAGGTCGATGCACATATGGTGCAGACCATGGTAAGGTCGATGCACACGTGGGTAGGTCGATACACCTATGGTTCTGTCCTAATTTTCAGAAACTTAGAAAAAGAGAGTTTTGAAAAGGCATTTTAATTCATAAAAATCTGAAAAATTGGAAAAAGATAGGAGACTAAGGTAGCACCTCACTGTAAAAATTTCATGCTCCCAAAAATTCCGTACGAATAGTTAGATGTCATTTTCTATGCATGTGTAGCTTAGAAATTAACATGTCCTCCTTTATTCAGTAACCTGATCATGCTCCTTTCCATGACTAGTAAGTTTATAATTGTGGTTCGTCCACTTAAAACATTTTGAAGCATGCTTATTATAATAAAGTACCATACTAGTATTTGCAAAATGAGTATGCATGTGAATGTGAATATGATATGAATGTTTTAAATGGAAAACAATAGCATTATGTGAGGTAGGACTTCGGTCCCTTCTGCGGGATGGCGATATGTAACGCCGCGGAAGTAAAAGATCCTAGAGGACGGCGATACGTAACGTCCTGGTCAAAAACTTATCGATTCGGCTGGTTCGTTTTGTGGGATGGCGATACGTAACGCCACAAAACCCGGGGAACGGCGATACGTAACACCCCGTGCAGCAGGAGTCTAGGTGGGAGTTCACTCTCGGGTCTTCGTAGTACTCTTGCGTTCATTTGTGTGTATGCGGGCCTCCTATGTTTACGGCAGTTGTTCGGTTCCATGAATAAAAAAAAAATGAAAACTCATGAAAATGTGATAATATGTAACTGCTCATTCACTGAGGTCTTGTTGCATGCATGGGTACCTTATATGTTAGTTAAAGAATATGTATTTTCCTCATATGAGTTATTTTAAGTAGATGATAATGAATGGATTATGCTATTATTAACATCTGAATTATGTGTATAATTTGGTTATGTAGATGCGAGTTAACCCTAGTTTATTTGGGCCGCCTACTAAGCGTCACACTCACCCCTTGTGAGACACATTTTCAGGAGACATAGAGAAGGAGGTTGAGGAGGAGGCTGCAGCTGAGGAGTAGTGCTAGATCATAGTTTGTCTGGGTATGCTGTGGATGAATGTTTCTCTTATTTGTATGGTTATGGGGTGGTGAACATATAAGGACTCATGTTTATTCTGGAACAATGGACATGTACTCTCTTTTGGAAATTATGAATGGTTGAGATGCTATTTACATTTCTTTTAATCGTGGTTTCTCTCCCTCTCATGCTCATGTATGCATGTTTATATATTGTGCTTCCGCGATACGTACGAAGTAATGTCTCGAGGTCCGATGAAAGAAAGGAAAAAAAATATATGCACATAAAATGGGGATCGGATCTCGGGGCATTACAGAGTGGTATTAGAGCACGAGAGACAAACCATGGTTATAACTATTATAAATGTCCATGTAGTAGGATAAGAGATAGGCTAGAGTGAGAAAAGGGTAGAGTATATTTGAAACCATTTAAAACCCTCTCACTTAATAATTGTTTATTTTTCAGAACAATGCCACCAAGGCAGATGAGAGGGGATCGGGGGTAGATGATCCAAATGGGGCGAACGACGGGGCTATCCATGCTTAGGCGGTTGGCGGCAGACAAGTGCCTAATGTGGGGATTAATCTAGAGGGATTTATGCAGAGTTTCCAAGGACTAATGCAGGCCATGCAACAACAAATGTTACAATATCCAGCGCCTGCACCGCGCCATGACTTACCTGTGCTTGATCGATTTCTGAGGTTGGCACCTCCTATTTTTAAGGGGGAGAGCCGTCTAGAGGTTGCTGAGTCATGGCTCAGCGAAATGGAGAAGAAATTTCACGCGATGCGATGTCCCTGGGAAGAGAAGGTGAATCTGGCGGCCTATGTATTACAAGATCAAGATGACTTGTGGTAGAAGGCCAAGATGAGGACCACCTTCGTGGATTGCCACAATGGTGACATATTATGGGAAGAGTTCCTAGCTGTCTTCCGAGAAAAGTATTTCCCCGAACATGTGTGGGATGCTAAGGAGCAAGAATTCTTGAGCCTCGAGCAAGGAAACATGACGGTAGCTGACTATGAGGCTAGATTCTCCGCTCTGGGTCAATATGCTACGCACATATTTGATGAAGCATGTCGAAAGTTGAAGAAATTCATCAATGGACTGCGTAGCAGCGTCCGACGCTATGTTGCAACGCAAGACCCTGACTCCTACACAACAACATTGAGGCTTGCTCATCTAGCCGAACAAGAAAATGGAAGGTAATAGCTGAAACCATTAAGATTTAGGGGAAATATAAGGTTAAGTCTTAACAAATGTCCATATATAGGTTCACTGAGGAGTAGAAGACGTCGGGCAAAAGGCCTATTCAGACAAGAGGGAGGCTAAACATGGGAAAGGTGGCATGCCAAGAGCCAATGCCTAGGAACAGACCAGGGGTTCCATTTTGTGTCCATTGTGGGCGCAACCATCCGAGATAGGAATGCTGGAGGGCAAAAGGCAAGTGCTATGAATGCGGCGAGGCCGGACACATTGTGAAGAACTGCCCCATGAAGGCCCAGCAAAAGCCAATTCCCCAACAGGAGAAGATTCAGTACAGAGGGCGAGTCTATGCACTGATACAAGAGTAGGCAGACAATACCCGTACCGTGGTTGAAGGTACGCTCCTTATGGATAATGTTTATGCAAAGGTCTTGTTTGACCCAGGAGCTACTCACACATTCATATTCACTAGTTTTGCTAATCAACTGATGAACAGACCCCATGCCACATTATTCGGAGAAATGATAGTTAGCACACCAACCGGGCAACAAGTCCATACCAAGCTTGTGATCCCTACTATAGAAGTCAACATTAATGGGAGGATATTGCTAGGGGAAGCATACATCCTAGATATGAATGACTTTGATCTCATTCTGGGAATGGATTGGTTAGACAAACACTGTGCTCTCTTAGACTGCCATCGGAAGAGAGTGATTTTTCAGAAGCCGAGAAAGGAGACACTCTTCTTTCAATGCCCGAAAAGCAAGTCGGGGAGAATGATGGTGTCAGCCATCAGGGCTTCCAAGCTAATTAGCGAAGGGTGTGGCTATTTCTTGGCTAGTGTGGTAGTTGAAGAAGGCACCGTCAGGGCTTTGGAAGACTTGGACGTAGTCTGAGAATTTCTTGATGTATTTTCTGAAGATCTACTGAGACTACCACCCGTTCGAGAGGCGAGTTTCTCTATTGAGCTAGTGTCGGGCACCGCACCTATCTCCATTCCACCGTCCATGATGGCTCCGACAGAGCTTGCCGAACTCAGGAAGCAATTGCAGGAGTTGCTAGACAAAGGCTTCATTAGGCCCAGTGTGTCTTGATGCGCTAGGCAAATGTCATTTAGAAATATGCCATGCCACATGATAAGTGTCCATTTCTTATGATAATTCATCGCATGTACACCATTTTATGTGCATATAATTAGGCAATTATGCATATTTCATAGTTAACCCCAACTCTGCATTTAAATTGGAGCTTTCACGTAAATTGATTAATTCAGTGATATTATTTAATAATAAATTGAAGTTGAGAGCCATGAGCATTAATTCTCCATTGCATAACCATGAGCATTTGAGATTTATGTGCACATTGTGATAATTTTTATGGACTAAAGTACAATTATGTGTGTGTAGGACACCAAAGGTAATTACAAAAGAAGCCAAGGGTAAAACTGTCACCACCACTTTGACCAAGTTAAAAGCACATATTTTGGTTGGAGGGAAAAGAAATTTTAAAAGTCTAAAATTGAGGAAAAGAAACACATATTTTGGTTGGAGGGAAAATTGAATTCAAAGTTTGAAATAAAGGATAGACATGATGAGCCTTGGGAAAGGGGGTGCCCAAAGTCCAAGAAAGGAGGTGCCCACCTACTTTTCCTCTTCCCCATGTATCATATTCTACCTAAATCCCTCCCATCTATCTCCTTTTGATACAATCTCCACCCTCTATTTACCTAACTTTCCCTATAAATAGCCCATGACAAGGAGGAGAAAGGGGAGTTCTTCTTTTGGCAATTTTTATCCTCTCCCTCTCACATCTTAGGTCGTCGAGTTCGCCCTCGTTCGTCCCTCTTCTCCTCTTTTTGTCTTCATGCAATTTCTTTATTTTTAAGTCCTCTACAACTTCTTCTTCTTCATCATCTTCTAATTCCTTCGGGTTTTTAAGATATTTTGTATTTTTCACTGTGCTATCATGTTCATCTGTGAACCAGTGTTTCTCTCTGTTCTTCCTCTTGTGTCTCCCCCTTCTAGTCATTTTCTTCTCCTACTGTCTTTATGAAAGTTCTTTATCTTTACGTGTGCTACAACTTCTTCTTTTGCATCATCCTCTAATTTGTTCTGGTTTGGAAGTTATTTCTCATTTTTCAACTTACTATCCTGTGATTTTACTGTTCATCTAAGGCACTACACTCTATTCTTCCTCCGTTTGAAAGCTCTTCCACTCTTATTTTCTCTCTGAGTTCTTCATCAAAGTTCTTCCTATTATGTAGATCTAGATTTCTTTTTCTATCACTTCCTACAATTCTTCTTTGTTTACGAGTTATATTTATTTTCTCACTGTTTTACTCTCTCATCTTCTTCCTTCTTCATCTCCACACAAACCCTTCCACATTCCTCTCTGTATTTCTCTCCAAAGTTTATCCTCCACAACTATACTTTCATGGCGGCGTGCACATCAAGACGAGCGACGTTCCAAGGCTTGTGACGTGGATGATGACGGCTTCTTCATCCACCTCTTTCCACGGTGATCTCTTTCAAGGCGGAGCGATCCTCTCCAAGGCTTGGCGAGGAGGAGACGACAACGTCATCACCATTGTTACTACGATCTTCACACCTTAGGCGTCTCTTTTTGTTATTGCTTTAGTTTCATTTAACTTCATTGTAATCCCGTCACATCTTTAGTTTAAGCTTGTCTTGCATTTCATGTACTTGTTACTTTATGTTAATGAAAGAAGTGTTCATTTTATCTAGATCTTGTTTATCTTCTCTCTCTTCCTTCTTCTTCTACCACTTCTTCTTCACTTTATGCAATTATGTTCTAAATCATAGGCTCATAGTCATAAGTGTTTTTAATTAAGTGTTTGGTTCGTTCATCATTTCATTATTTTCTTTAAGCAAAGAAAAATCACAAGTGTTTTCCAAAGGACTCCAAGGTTTTTAACTCTAAAAAATCTCTTCTTCCCTGTGGATTCGACCCTTCTTGCCACCATATTACGTCTTTCTATCATCTAGTGCGAGTTGAAATTTTTAAGATTGATACGCGTGTTTTAAACTACGAACTTTCACGTTATCAATTTTTGGCGCCGTTGCCGGGGAAGAATGATGATTTTTGATTTAGGAACTTTGTTTTCCTTATGTATATAGTATACTAATAATGCTCTCTTTTCTTTTTTTTTACAGGATAAAAAAATCAAAAAAAATCAGAGGTAAGTTTGCATTTCTTTCTTTCATCTTTTGATTTTGTCATTCATTTCAAAAAAAAAGAACGAGGGATTGCGCTTCAAGTAAGTATCATAACTCCTCTCATTTTATGTTATTTCCTTAATGTTCTTGCATATTATGGTTAGATAGGTTCACTAAAAAAAACAAACTCTTCACTTGAACCCAATAAAAAAATCCTCATTCCAAGAGTAAAAACCACACTTTGATGCTTTAGGTCATGCATCATTTAAGATAGTTTTTATTTTTCCTTGCTATTTAATTGTTGTTAATTGTATTGTTGAAGATTGCGGGAGGCAAGGTGAGTACTCTAACTTTTCCAAAAGTATGCTCATGCATTTCCATACTTGCATAGAATCCCCTGTTTGAACTTGCTTTGTTGTATATCATTTCAAAGTATCTTAAGGGCAACATTCATAAGCAAGATAAGGTGGGGATTTCATCACCATTTCTTAGCCCACAAACCATAATTTCCTTACATCTTTGCATCACCTAGACCCTAAATAAAATTCAGTAGACGTTGGCCCTAGGTTCACAATGTGGTTCTTGTGTTATTTGGGCTTACCCTCTTGTGAAAATCGGTGCCTAAGGCAAGACGATCGGATGGCAAACGCCTTAAGCGGGCTAGTGGTTTTTAAATAGGAGCCTCCAACTACCCAACCCCTTACCTTGCCGGTGGAAATATTGAGGGTGAACTCAAGTTACACTTTAGTCATTTGTGAAACTCAATTTATAGGTGTAGGTCATAGCTAGATCATTAGGTAATTTGTGTGACAACTTGTCTATGTTTGCATACAAAAATAAATAAATAAAAATAAAATAAAAATAAAAAACTCCTCTTATCTCTCTTCGTCCTAATTTGAGTTAAAATAAAAAAAATAAAAAATAAAAAAATCATCATAAAACAATTCTCTCATCTCCCATCTTTAACCTTGGTTTATGCAAGGGAGAAGATCTCAACACCTTGACTTAGTTGAGCCCATTGGTGAGATTGAGCGATTCATTTTTAATCCGGCTCAAAATCAAACCCAACCTATGGCTGGACAACACAAATTATGTGTGCCCAAACAGATGAAGGAATATTTCATTCCTTCGAATTATAAGCCATCCACTTGTATCCAACTGCCTAATATCCCTGCTTTGCACTATGAGATCAAATCTAGCACCATTCAGATGCTCCCATCCTTTTATGGGAATGCCAATGAAGATCCCTATAAACATCTGGATGAATTTCTAGAAATTTGTTCTACTGTGAAAATTCAAATTTTCACAGACGATGCTCTACGCCTGACCTTATTCTCTTTCTCACATAAGGGCAAAGCAAAATACTGGCTAGGGACCTTAGGGAAACCTATTGGCATATGGGCAGATATGCAGCGTGAGTTCCTTAAGAAGTTTTACCCCATCGGTAGAACCAACACCATGAGACGTGCAATCACAGGATTCGCGTAACTCCCAAATGAACAAATACATGAATCATGGGAGAGATTAAAGGAACTCCTCATAAAATGCCCACATCATGGGCTTTCTAAATGACAAATAGTGTAAGCTTTCTATGAGGGCCTAGATGATCAAGTTAGGTAGATTGTGGATGCATCATGTGGTGGGGCCTTTATGAGCAAGAGTGAGGATGAGGCCTATGCCTTATTTGAAATGTTGAGCGAGAATTCAATCAACCATGCTTCCTTATCCTCATATGAGAGAACCATTGGGCCCTCTAAACGGGTTGGGATGTATCGTGTGGAACCTGAAACTAGTGAGGATGTGAATTTCATCCATAAAAAATTGGACAAGGTGGACATCATGGCCCAAAAGCTAGATCAAGTTGATATGCTGGCCCACAAGTTAGACCAGCTCCTGGACCAAAACAAACAAGAAATCACCATCTCACCTACGTCCAACCCATACTCGGACCCAACACACCATGAGGTGTGTGCTTTATGTGCTAGCCCGGACCATCATGTGTCTGATTGCCCAACAGCAACCCAATTACCACCTTTTATACAGGAGCAACTCCAAGCAGCCCAGGGGTACTCTAAGCCCAACTATACCCATTTTCTAACACCTATAATCCGGGCTGGAGGAATCACCCCAATTTCAATTGAAGAAATCAACAAGCTCCCAATCAGCCCACCATCCCCTCCGCATCTAAAACTCACAAACCACCCATCCAACACCAATTCCAAGCTCAACCACTATTTCAAGGAAATACTAATGGTCGAGGACCGCAGGCCCAACAACCACTTCGCCGATTCAACCCGGGTCAGGCCCCACACCAACCTCCTTAGCCCAATTACGGGCAATCTTCCAATTCCCAACAAATCTATCAACCTCCTCTGTAACACCACCAGGACTCCCAAACTGATGATAGATTCCATCAATTTCAACAACTAATTCTAGCCCAAAACCAATCCTTCCAACAAACCATGCAAGCCCAAAGTCAATCTTTCCAACAGACCCTCCATGCCCACCAACAAACTATTTCTAAGTTGGAAACCCAATTGGGCCAATTGGCTGAAGCCACCATGAGAAGGGAAATGGGCCAATTACCAAGTCAGCCCATTGCCAACCCCCGAAATCAACAACCTCCAGGATTCCCTCTAAGAGCTCCTATTATTACTCAACCCAATCAGCTCAATCAAACTCAGCCGCCCCCTCCTGTAGGTCCTTAGTTTGAGAATGCCAAAGCCATCTCTACCCTTAGGAGTGGGAAAATTCTTAATGATCCTTATCAGGCTAAGGATGTGGGTAGTAGTTTGGGCCAAGACACCTACGAGGAGAATGATAGTGAGGATGAGGAGCCTGTGATTATGCAAGAGAAGAAAAAGCCAGAGGGTGGAGAGAACAAGCTGGACAAAGGAAAAGCAAAGGTTGATGAAGAAAGCCCTCAAGAGTATGTCCCTAAGATCCCTTTTCCCGATGCTCTAAAATTTAAGGCTCAAAAGAAAAAGCTAGTCTACCAAGAAGAGCTAGTGGAATTATTTAAACAAGTGAATATCAATATTCCACTTTTAGACACGATCAAGCATGTGCCGGCATATGCAAAATTTCTGAAAGAGCTGTGCACTCCACAAAGGGAACCCAAGGTGATAACTTAAACGATCCGCCTATCTGAAGATGTGAGTGCTGTTTTGATGAATCATTTGTCAAAAAAATTGAAGGACCCCGGAGCCCCATTAATCTCATGTGATATAGGTGGAGTCACTTTTGATCGTGCATTGCTAGACTTAGGTGCTAGTATGAATCTTTTGCCCACCTTCATTTACGAGTAATTTGATCTGGGAGAGTTAAAACCCACTTCAATAATCCTTCAACTGGTGGATCGGTCGGTTAAAATTCTAAGGGGTTTCTTGGAGGATGTCATTGTTAAGGTGCATGAATGCTATTTTCCTGTAGATTTCTTAATTTTGGATATGGCCTCGTCTCAAGAATTGAAACATAGCCCTATTATTTTGGGATGTCCTTTCCTAACAACTGCTAAGGCCAACATCAACTGTGCCACGAGAATGATGGATATTTCTTTTGGAGGTGAGAAAGTTTCCCTAAATGTGTTTAAGGCATCTCAGTATCTGGATCAAGGAGAGGAATGCAATGTCATTGATATATTTGAGGATGTGATTCCGGATAACATTGAGGACACCCTAGAAGAGGGTAGCATGCTTCAGGATTCTCCCCTATCTTCTGCACCATGGTCTAGGGTAGAATCACTTCCTGCACTTCAATATGAACCAATCTTATCATCTCTGGAACATCCTCCTTCTTTGGAACTGAAGTCTCTCCCAAACTCCCTTAAATATGCATATCTGGGACCTAACCACACTCTACCTATCATCATTGCCTCCAACCTCACTACTGCACAGGAAGCCCAACACTTAACTGTTCTTAAAGAGTATAGGGGGGCAATAGGTTGGTCGGTGGCGGATCTTAAGGGGATCAGTCCTGATGTTTGTATGCACCATATCTATTTAGAGGACAATGCTAAGCCAAGCAGAGAGATGCAACGACGGCTAAATCCGAACATGAAAGAAGTGGTTAAGCAAGAGGTGGTGAAGTGGTTGGATGCTGGGATCATATATCACATCTCTGATAGCAAGTGGGTCAGCCCTACACAAGTTGTTCTAAAGAAATCCGGGCTGACTGTGATTCAAAATGAGAAGGGTGAAGAGGTGCCAATGAGACTACAAACGGGGTGGAGAGTCTATATTGATTACAAAAAAATGAACTCAATGACAAAGAAAGATCATTTCCCTCTTCCGTTTGTGGATCAGATTTTGGTAAAATTGGCAGGGTAAAAATATTTTTACTATTTGGATGGATACTCCGGGTACAATCAGGTTGCTATCTACCCAGAAGATCAGGAAAATACTACATTCACATGTCCGTATGGCACGTTTACATTTAGAAGAATGCCGTTTGGGCTTTGTAATGCCCCTGCCACCTTTCAGCGGTGTATGATGGTGATCTTTTCTGAAATGGTGGGAGAATTTTTGGAAATTTTCATGGATGACTTCTAAGTCTTTGGTGACTCATTTGATTGCTGTTTCGAGAATTTACAGAAGGTGCTGGCACGATGCATTGAATCCAACCTTGTGTTAAGCTGGGAGAAAAGTCACTTAATGGTAAGAGAAGGTATTGTGTTAGGCCATGTTATTTCTGAAAGGGGAATAGAGATATATAAGGCTAAGGTTGATCTGATTTCTAATCTTCCTCCCCATTTGTCTGTCAAGCAAATCCGCTCTTTTCTTGGCCATGCGGGCTTTTATAGAAGATTCATTCAAAACTTCTCTACCATTACTCGTCCGCTCACTAAGCTCCTAGCCAAGGATAGTCCATTCCACCTACATGAATCTTGTCTAGAAGCTTTTCACTCTCTTAAAGCGGCCCTCACTCAAGCCCCAATCCTGCAGTCACCAAATTGGTCGCTGCCATTCGAAATCATGTGCGATGCATCAGATTATGCTATAGGAGCTATCTTAGGCCAGAGAATTGATAAGAAACCTGTGGTGATCTATTATGCGAGTCGCACTCTCACCGATGCTCAATTGAATTATACCACCACAGAGAAAGAACTTATGGCCGTTATTTTTACCCTAGAGAAATTTTGCTCATATATTTTGGGGGCTAAAGTCATTGTCGATTCTGATCACGCTGCTTTGAAATACTTGCTCACCAAGAAAGATGCTAAACTCCATTTGATTCGATAGATTCTATTACTGTAAGAATTTGATCTGGAAATCAAAGACAAGAAGGGGTTAGAGAATGTTGTGGCTGATCATTTGTCAAGAATAGTGATACCCGAGAGTGCTCCCATGTCTGATTCATTTTCAGATGAACAATTGTTATCCATCTCTCACACCTCAACCCCCTGGTACGCTCACATTGTTAACTACTTGGTAGTAGGACAGACTCCGGGAGGGTGGACTAAGCAGGAAAAGGATCAGTTCTTTTCTGAAGCCAAGCACTATTATTGGGATGACCCGAAATTTTTTCATATGGGTCCTGATCAGATCATAAGAAGATGTGTCCCCGAGGAGGAGCAATAGTCTGTATTAAATTTTTGTCATAATCTAGCTTGTGGGGGACACTTCTCTGGAAAGAAAACTGTGACTAAGGTGTTGCAAAGTGGATTTTATTGGCCCACTTTATTTAAGGATGCTTATGAATTTTTAAAAATATGTTTGAGGTGTCAAGCTGTGGGTAATAATTCAAAGAGAGATATGATGCCGCTTAATCTCATTTTGGTTGTCGAAATCTTTGATGTTTGGGGTATAGACTTCATGGGACCGTTTCCACCGTCTTTTGAGAATGAATACATCTTGGTGGCGGTAGATTATGTTTCAAAATAGATTGAAACTGTAGCCACAAGGACCAATGATCATAAGGTGGTAATAAACTTTGTCAAGAAGAACATATTTTCTAGATTTGGGTGTCCTGGAGCTATGATTAGTGATGGGGGATCTCATTTCACAAACTTCCAATTCCGAGCTTTGCTTCGCAAATATGGCATCACTCATAAGCTCGCTACCCCTTATCATCCCCAAACTAGTGGCCAGGTGCAGGTTTCCAATAGGGAGATAAAGAACATCTTGCATAAGACAGTTCGGCCTGATAGGAAAGACTGGTATGAGCGACTAGATAACACACTCTAGGCCTATAGAACTGCCTTTAAGACTCCCATTGGCATGTCTCCATATTGTCTCATTTTTGGAAAAACCTTCCACTTGCCTGTAGAGCTTGAACATAGAGACTATTGGGCCATTAAGCAAGTCAACTTCGAATTAACTCAAGCTGGAGTCCAAAGAGCCCTACAACTCAATGAATTGGAGGAACTGCATAACGAGACCTATGAAAATTCTAAGATTTACAAAACAAAAACGAAAGCTTTCCATGATAAATATATTCATAGGGAAACTTTTCATGTTAATCAAAAAGTTTGGCTTTTCAATTCGAGATTGTGTTTATTCCCAAGCAAGTTGAAATCCAGATAGGATGGACCATTTGTAGTTGTTAAGACTTTTGACCACGGTGCCATAAAAATTTTGAATCCTAAAAATGGTCACATTTTCACTGTCAATGGTCAAAGATTGAAACCTTATTTGGAAAAAATTCAGTTGCAAAAAGAATCTATTGTCCTAAGTGGTCTGGAATAAAATCTTCATGAGCTCTCATGCGTCTGGCTGAAGACGAAAAATTTAGCACTTCTGGGAGGCAACCCAAGATTTTTATTGTTTGACATTTTTCTTTGAGTGTGTTTTAGTAGTCCGGTCAAAGCCAAGGAGAGGAAGTCGTCACCGTCCATGACATTGATGGAGGTTTCGTCCCACATATCCGGTTGTCTCTTTCCTACTCAAACGTATTTATTGATACATTATTTTATTGCTTTCAATTCTATATGCGATTGGGGACAATGCCATTCAAGTTGTGGGGGAGAGAAAATTTTTCATAATACATATAGTACAACATGATAGGAGTTCTATCTTGCATGTCATCGTAGAAAGATGTAAACCCAATTTTTAGTTTCATGATTCATGCTTAAATTAAAAGTAATTCTGGAATAGAAAAGACTAGGAAGAAGGATGATGGGAAATTTAGTCAATCTAGTCATGGAAAACTGATATAAGAATCCCTTTAAAGTTCATGTGCACATTAGAAAAAAGAAATTCATGTTGCACACTAATGAAACACACAAGACAAGCCCTTTGCTATTTTTGATATGTTGTCTGATATTCTACACTTCTTAAGAAATGAGATCTTTTTACAAAACTTTCTGCCAAATTATCTATCAAATAAGCGTAATGGCACAAAAAAAAAAGAGAGAGACAAAAAAGAAAAAAAACACACCATGAAAAATGCCCCTAGTCTTAGTAACCGGGCCTACTTCACCTAAGACGTGTTGAGGTTCGCGTAAAATAGAAAAGGGAACCTGGATCTACGAAATTGAGACTGCTTCTCCTAAGGTAAGAGTCGAGGTTCACGTTGAGTAGTGAAGGGTAGTGCAACATCATGTGTGGTATAAAAGATCCCAAAGGGACAAAGCAATAAGGCAGACAAAAAGTTAATATACTTGATGCTCTGATCTAAGAGGTGTAGGGTTGAAAGACATTTGCTTGGAATAGCAAATGGGGGATGTAATTGTCTAAGCTGTGGATTTGATAGTTACACATGCACAAGTGCTATTGAGCTTTGATTTGAATTTTAATCATGTACTATTAAGTTCTTACATAAGGCTAGTGTGCATTAATGATTCTATATTCCTAATCTTTGGTTGATTCTATGAAGGGAGAACTGGATATGAAAGCATGAATTTTATAAACTCTTGTTAGTCCTAAATTTCAATTTATTGGCATTGCTAAGGGACTAGCAAAGAGTAAGTTGGGGTATGTGATAAGTGTCTATTTCTTATGATAATTCATTGCATGTACACCATTTTATGTGCATATAATTAGGTAATTATGCATATTTCATAGTTAACCCCAACTCCGCATTTAAATTAGAGCTTTCACGTAAATTGATTAATTCAGTGATATTATTTAATAATAAATTAAAGTTGAGAGCCATGAGCATTAATTCTCCATTGCATAACCATGAGCATTTGAGATTTATGTGCACATTGTGGTAATTTTTATGGACTAAAGTACAATTATGTGTGTGTAGGACACCGAAGGTAATTACAAAAGAAGCCGGGGGCAAAACTGTCACCACCACTTTGACCAAGTCAAAAGCAGATATTTTGGTTGGAGGGAAAAGAAATTTCAAAAGTTTGACATTGAGGAAAAGAAACATATATTTTGGTTGGAGGGAAAATTGAATTCAAAGTTTGAAATAAAGGAGAGACATGATGAGCCTTGGGAAAGGGGGTGCCCAAAGTCCAAGAAAGGAGGTGCCCACCTATTTTTCCTCTTCCCCATGTATCATATTCTACCTAAATCTCTCCCATCTATATCCTTTTGATATAATCTCCACCCTCCATCAACCCAACTTTCCCTATAAATAGCCCATGACAATGAGGAGAAATGAGAGTTCTTCTTTTGACAATTTTTACCCTCTCCCTCTCACATATTAGGTCGCCGTGTTCGCCCTCATCCGTCCATCTTCTCCTCTTTCTATCTTCATAAAATTTCTTTATTTTTAAGTCCTCTACAACTTCTTCTTCTGCATCATCTTCTATTTCCTTCGGGTTTTTAAGGTATTTTGTATTTTGCACTGTGTTATCATGTTCATCTGTGAACCAGTGTTTCTCTCTATTCTTCTTCTTATATCTCCCCCTTATAGTCATTTTATTCTCTTACGGTCTTCATGAAAGTTCTTTATTTTTAAGTGTGCTACAACTTCTTCTTCCACATCATCCTCTAATTCGTTCTGCTGTGGATGTTATGTCTTGTTTTTCAACTTGCTGTCTTGTGATTTTACTGTTTATCCGAAGCACTACACTCTGTTCTTCCTCCGTTTTGAAGCTCTTCCACTCTTATTTTCTCTCTGAGTTATTCATCAAAGTTCTTCCTATTATGTAGATCGAGATTTCTTCTTCTATCACTTCCTCCAATTCTTCTTCGTTTACGAGTTATATTTATTTTCTCACTGTTTTACTCTCTCATCTTCTTCCTTCTTCATCTCCACACAAACCCTTCCACATTCCTCTCTATATTTCTCTCCAAAATTTGTCCTCCACAACTCTCCTTTCATGGCGGCATGCACATCAAGACGGGCGACGTTCCAAGGCTCGTGACGTGGACGACGACGGCTTCTTCGTCCACCTCTTTCCAAGATGATCTCTTTCAAGGCGGAGCGATCCTCTCCAAGGCTTGGCGAGGAGGAGATGACGGCATCATCACCATTACTACTACCATATTCACACGTCAGGCTCCTCTTTTTGTTATTGCTTTAGTTTCATTTAACTTCATTGTAATCTCATCACATCTTTAGTGTAAGCTTGTCTTGCATTTCATGTACTTGTTACTTTATGTTAATGAAAGAAGTGTTCATTTTATCTAGATCTTGTTTATCTTCCTCTCTTCCTCCTTCTTCTATCTCTTCTTCTCCACTTTATGCAATTGTTTTCTAAAGCATAGGCTCATAGTCATAAGTGTTTTTAATTAAGTATTTGGTTCGTTCATCATTTCATTATTTTCTCTAAACAAAGCAAAATCACAAGTGTTTTCCAAAAGACTCCAAGATTTTTAACTTTAAAAAATCTCTTCTTCCTTGTGGATTCGACCCTTCTTGCCACCATATTACGTCTTTCTTTCATCTAGTGCCATTTGGAATTTTTAAGATTGATACGCGTGTTTTAAACGATGAACTTTCACGTTATCACCACACAATTTCAAAATTATTAACCGCACTCACTCACTTAAAATGATTTAAAAATTCAAGTAAAGTGATGAGAATACAGGTCGATCCCACGAGGAAGAAATACTTTCAATTAAACTTAGTTGGAAAATTACTTGGATTTGAGAAGATCTGAGTTTGAGTGAGCTTAAACAAAAAGAAAGGAAAGATGCATTAAAGCAAAGCCATGTAAAGAATGCGAGAGGGGTTGAGAAGAGAAATGTAGAAGATGGGGAGAGAGAAAAGAGACATAATTGCCAAAATGAGCTTTATCACTATAAAATTGAAGAGTATAATTCTATCAAAATTACAACTCGTAAATGAACAAAGGAAAATGGAAAGAAATATAGTCGGGATTGGAAGAACGCTGCCGTTCACGCCGTGCCGAGCCTTTGAGTCTGCCCCATCTTGGAAGTGGATGTCGCCTTGAGGACACCGAAAGAGAATCTCCGCCAAAGGGTGGTGTGAAAGAGTGTAGAGGGGAGGTGGAAAGACTTCAAAAACAATGTATGGGTGTGATATGTTGAAAGTAGAGAGGGCTACGGGTGTGCACAATGAAGATAAAATGTTAAAAATAGAGTGCAATAGAGGTGGACTTAACATAAAATTGGAGGGGAATTAGGAGATTTGGTAGAATAAAAAGTTGGAGGGCATAAAAAGGGGAAGAACTTTGATGAAGACTGCATAGATAGATAATGAGAGGAGGAGGGTGAAAAATTGAAGGGGAGACGACTGTGCAAAAGTGAATATGCATGAACAGTGAAAAGAGATGAAGGACAGAGGGTTGGAAAAATGAAAATAACTTAAAATCGAGAGAGAATTAGGAGGAGAGATAGAAGAATAAGTTGGAGAGCTTTGCAAAAGGAACAACTTTTGTGAATAACACAAATTAAAATGGCGAACTCTAATGCATGTAAAATGAAGAGATCTAAGCTACGGGAGAGAAAAAAAGAATGTTATAGAGAAAACAGACAGAGAGAGGGAGAAACGAGGGACGTAAAAGAAAAATAGATGAAAAAGATGTGAAAGGAGGGGCCTCGGTGCCTTTTTTATAGGGTTTTAGGCCCATTAATGTGAAATCATTACAGGAGCACATTCAGGAGGCGTAATGGAGCCTTCTCGAGCGTCGGTTACACATCTAAAGATGCGATTGGGACAGCATGCATTTTTCAGAAAGAGGCGACTGATGAACAGGGCGCCCCATCTGCTTTTTCCCTTTTTTGAATTTCAGGCTCTGTGAGAGAGGTGCCTGGGGTACTAGGCGCCCTTTAAGGGGCGCCTAGTACCCTGGGTGCCTACTTCAAAAGCTTCACGCCATTCTTCTTTTCATACTGATGGAATTGGCGACCGTCCGCATTGTCACTTCTTCAGTAAGAGGTGCCTGAGGGGCCAGACACCTTCTTCTTCTCTGTTTCTATTTTTTTTTCTTTTTCTGTAGCTGTCAAAGGGGTGCCCAGGAGGCTGTCAAAGGGGCGCCCAGCCTCCTGGGCGCCTTCTAAGGGGCGCCCAGCAGTCTGAGCGCCTTCTTCTGAGTCCTTGTAAAATCAAGCAAACCATCAACGTATTATTCCCCTTTATCTGAAAAATAGTTGTGCAAATTCTTGAATGATTCTCACACTACCATTTTTACTCAGAAATGATAGTAAAATGCATATAGAATCAAATTATGTGTGAGAGTGGAATTAACTATCTGAATTGCACAACTTTTTACTTTTAATGCTTAAAGATTATGCATGTGATGTGAGTTATGATATGAAAAGTGATAGTCATCACACCCCTCCAACTTACTCATTGCTAGTCCCTTAGCAATACAAATAAATAAATTAAGAATTAGGACCAACAAGAGTCTGTAAAGTTCATACTTCTATCTCCAGCTCTTCTTTCATAGAATTAACCAGAGATTAGGAATATAGAAGCATTAGTACGTGATTAGCCTTAGATCATGACTTAAGAATGCGTCCCAAAGTTCACTGGCACTTGTGCATGTGAAATACTAAGTCTACAGTTAAGGCAATTGCGTCCCCCATTTGCTATTCCGAGCAAGTATTTTTCAACCTTGCACTTTCTAATTCTGAGCTTCACACAAGCTTTTTGTCTGCCTTATTTCATTGTCCCTTTGGGATCTTATATTATTATTTTTTTCTCACACATGATGCTGCACTACCCTTACCTGTTTAACACGAACATCGACTCTTGCCTTAAGAGAAGCAGGCCTGGTTGCACAGATCAGGGTTCCCTTTTCCATTTGACGCGAACCTCAACACATCTTAGGTGAAGTAGGCCTGGTTACTAAGATTAGGGGCATTTTTCATGGTGTTTTCATTTCATCATCATTTTTTTCAATGTTCATCTGCACTTAGTGATAGATAACTTTGACAGAAAGCTTGAAAATCTCCATCTTGAGAAGTGCAGAGGGTCAAACACAATACCTAGAGATAACAGAAGGCTTGTCCTATTTGCTTCGTTGGTGTGCAATGTGGTATTTATAAAAGTGCGCATGAACTTTTAAAGAGATTCTTATATCAATTTTTTGTAGCTAGGTTGAATAACTTTGCTATCACCTTTTCCTAGCATTTTCTATTCCAGAATTACTTTCAATAAAAGCATAAATCAAGAGAACTCATTTAGGGATTTCATCTTTTCTCTTTTTCATGCACACATGGTATGAAAAAATTCCTATCAGGTTGTGTACTATATGCATCATGAAAAATTTTCTCCCCCCCAACTTGAATGGCATTGTCCTCAATGACATATAAAAGTAAAGAAATGTGTCTGAGTAGGAGAGAAACAACCTGATGTGCGGGGCGAGAAGCTCTTCAAAATTGATGGCGACACCTTCTTCGTCCCGACCTCTCTACTGCAAAACACTAAAATAAAAGCATCAAATATAAAAACCTTGGGTTGCCTCCTAGAAGCGCTAAGTTTAACGTCTTCAGCCAGACGCATGAAAGCTTGCAAATATTTTATTCTGGGTCACTCAAGGCAATGGATTCTTTTTGTAGCTGCTCATTTTCCAAATAGGGTTTTAACCGTTGGCCGTTGATAGTGAAAATGTGGCCATTATTAGGATTCAGAATTTTTGCAGCTCCATGGTCAAAAGCCTTAATGACCACAAATGGTCCGTCCCATCTTGACTTCAACTTTCCGGGGAACAAGCGCAACCTAGAGTTAAAAAGCCAAACTTTTTGATTTGGTTGGAAAGTTTTCCTTTGAATATGTTTATCATGAAAAGCTTTCATCTTGGCTTTGTAGATTTTAGAATTCTCACAGGCTTCATTGCGTAGTTCTTCCAGTTCATTCATCTGTAGAGCTCTTTGGGACCCAGCTTGAGTTAGATTAAAGTTAACTTGCTTGATGGCCCAATATGCTCTATGTCCTAGTTCTACAGGCAAGTGGCAGGCTTTTCCAAAAATGAGACGGTAAGGAGACATGCCAATGGGAGTTTTGAATGCAGTTCTGTAGGCCCAAAGTGCATCATTTAGTCTCTCGGACCAGTCTTTCCTATCCGACCGAACTGTTTTATGCAAGATGTTTTTTATCTCCCTGTTGAAAACTTCTACCTGGCCACTGGTTTGGGGATGATAAGAGGTTGCATACTTGTGAGTGATTCCGTATTTTCAGAGCAGAACTCGAAATTGAGAATGGGTAAAGTGAGAACCCCCATCACTGATGATAGCCTTCGGACACCCAAATCTAGAAAAGATATTTTTCTTAACAAGTTTCATTACAACCTTGTGGTAATTTGTCTTTGTGGCTATAGCTTCAATCCATTTTGAGACGTAATCGACCGCCACCAAGATGTATTCATTCCCAAAAGATGGTGGAAACGGTCCCATAAAATCAATTCCCCAAACATCAAAGATTTCTACTATTAAAATGGGACTTAACGGCATCATGTTTTTCCTTGAAATGTTGCCCACGGCTTGGCACCTTAAACAAGATTTAGAACATTCGTACGCATCCTTGAATAAAGTGGACTAATAAAATCCACTTTGTAAAACTTTTGCCGCAGTCTTCTTTCCTGAAAAATGTCCCCCGCAAGTAGAATTATGACCGGAATTCATCATATATTGTTGTTCCTCCTCGGGGACACATCTTCTAATGATCTGATCAGGACCCATGTCAAACAGGTCCGGGTCCTCCCAAAAATAGTGACTTACTTTTGAAAAGAATCGATCCTCTTCCTGCTTAGACCACCCTCTTGGAATCTGACCCACCACTAGTTAGTTGACTATGTGAGCGAACCAGGGGGTTGCTGCGTGAGAGATGGAAAGAATTTGCTCATCAGGAAAAGAATCGAATATTGGGGCACTCTAGGGAATGACAATCCTAGACAAGTGATCAGCTACAACATTCTCCAACCCCTTCTTGTCTCTGATTTCCAAGTCAAACTCTTGTAGCAACAAAATCTACCGAATGAGATGGGGTATGGTTTCCTTCTTAGACATCAAAAATTTTAATGCTGAGTGATCAGAATAAACAATGACTTTTGCCCCTAGCAAGTATGATCGAAATTTCTCCAGGGCAAACACAACAGCTAACAGTTCTTCTCCATGGTGGTGTAATTTAACTATGCATCAGCGAGGGTGCGGCTCGCGTAGTATATCACGACGGGCTTCTTTTCAATTCTTTGTCCTAGGACAGCTCCTACAGCATAGTCTCAGGCATCATATATTATCTCAAAGGGAAGCGACCAATCAGGAGATTGAAGAATAGGAGCTTGTGTGAGGGCCGCTTTTAAAGAGTTGAATGCCTCTATACATGACTCATCAAGATGAAAGGGAGTGTCCTTGGCAAGCAATTGGGTGAGTGGTCGAGCAATGGTGGAGAAGTTTTGGATGAACCTTCTGTAAAAACCTGCATGGCCAAGAAATGATCAAATTTGTTTAACAGATGAAGGGGGAGGAAGATTGGAAATCAAGTCAACCTTGGCTTTTTCAACCTCTATTCCCCTCTCCGAAACAACATGGCCTAAGACTATTCCTTCTCTCACCATGAAGTGGCTCTTTTCCCAACTTAGCACCAGATTTGAATCAATGCACCTCTTCAAAACTTGAGTCAAATTTTTCAAGCAATCCTCAAATGAAGAACCAAAAACTGAGAAATCATCCATGAAAACTTCCAAACATTCCCCCATCATTTCTGAAAATATTGACATCATACATCGTTGAAAGGTGGCGGGGGCATTACAGAGCCCAAAGGGCATTCTTCTGAAAGTAAATGTGCATAGGGGCACGTGAATGTCGTCTTTTCTTGATCCTCCAGAAAAATAGCAACCTGATTGTATCCGGAGTAACCATCAAGAAAGTAATAGTACTTCTGCCTAGCCAATCTTTCTAATATTTGACCGATGAATGGGAGTGAGAAATGATCTTTCTTTGTGACAGAATTCAATTCTTGATAATCAATACAAACTCTCCACCCCATTTGCAGATGTGTGGGCACTTCTTCTCCTTTTTCATTTGTTATAACTGTCCGCCCCGACTTCTTAGGAACAACTTGAGTCGGGCTGACCCATTTACTGTCTGAGATGGGATAAATGATCCCAGCATCTAACCACTTAACAACCTCTTTCTTGACTACCTCCTCCATGCTAGGATTCAGCCGACGTTACATCTCTCTGCTCGGCCTAGTATTGTTTTCCAAATATATGTAATGCATGCACACATCTAGACTGATGCCTTTCAAATCTACCACAGACCATCCTATCGCCTCCCTGTGCTCCTTAAGGATTTCTAAAAGCTGAGATTCTTGGGCAGAGGTGCGATTGGAAGTAATGATTACAGGCAGAGTCTGGTTCGGGCCCAGATAAGCATACTTGAGAGAATCCGACAGAGATTTTAGTTCAAGAATAGGTGGTTGATCCAAGGATGGTAGAAGTGGTTTAGCTTTCAATGGCGGGAGTGGCACTACCTTAGAATAGGGTGCATTGGAAAGAGGAGAATCTTGGATCATGCTACCTTCTTCTAGACATTCCTCATTCACTTCCGGACTTTCCTCAATTAATTCCTTAAAAATATCGATGGCATTACACTCCTCCTCATGGTCCGAGTATTGCGATGCCTTAAACATGTACAGAGAGACCTTCTCTCCTCCAAATGAAATATCCATCATTCCTGTGGCGCAATTTATATTGGCCTTTGCTGTAGCAAGAAACGGACGTCCCAAGATGATAGGTGTGCGCTTTAATTCCTGAGATGAGGCCATATCCAGAATAATGAAATCCATAGGAAAATAACATTCATGCACCTTCACAATCAAATCTTCCAACAAGCCCCTTGGTGCTTTCACAGAACGATCTGCTAGTTGATGGATTATAGACGTGGGTTTCAACTCCCCTAGATCAAATTGTTCATAAATAAAGGTGGGCCACAAATTCACACTGGCTCCAAGGTCCAGCAATGCACTATCAAATGTCATTCCACCTATATTACATGAAAGTAGTGGGGCTCCGAGGTCCTTCAGCTTCTTAGGTAAATGGTTCATAACAACAGCACTAACGTCCTCGGACAAGCGGATTTTTTGTGTTATTGCCTTTGGTTCCCTTTTTGGTGTGCATAGCTCTTTCAAAAACTTTGCATACACCGGTACATGCTTGATTGCATCCAACAGTAGAATATTGATATTGACTTGTTTAAACAACTCCACTAACTCCTCTTGTTGGACCGGTGTTTTCTTTTGAGCTTTCGGCTTAAAAAGCATTGGGAAACGGGACCTTAGGTACATATTCTTGGGGACCTTCATCAACCTTTGATTTCCCTTTGTCCAGCTTGTTTCCCCCCCTCTGGCTTCTTCTTTTCTTGCACGATCATTGGCTCCTCATTCTCACTATCACTCTCCTTGTGGGCGTCTTGCCCCGAACTACTGCCCACATCCCTAGTCTGATAAGGATCATTAAGAATTTTTCCGCTCCTAAGGGTAGAGATGGCTTTAGCATTTTTGAATTGAGGACCGATAGGAGGGGGCGGCTGAGGTTGATTGGGCTGATTGGGTTGAGGAAAAATGGGAGCTCCTTGAGGGAAGCCTGGAGGTTGTTGATTGCGGGGGTTGGCCACCGGTTGGCTAGGGAGCTGGCCTACCTCTCTTCTCATGTTATTAGCAGCAAGTTGCCCTATGTAGTTCTTCAACTTAGAACTGGATGTGCTTGGGTAAGGATGAGTTATTGGAGTTGTTCAAACTTGTCATCAAAAGTGGGCTGAGTAGGAGGTGGTTGATAATGTGGTTGATGGGAATGATGTGAAGGAAATTACTGAAATTGGCCCTGAGAAAATTGAGCTTGAGGATATGGGGCCTGAGTTTGATGGAAAGGTGGTTGTTGAAGTTTTTGATGGAAAGGAGACTGATTAGAGAGGTTTTGGTTTAACTGACTTGGCATGGAAAATGATTGTTTTGGATTTGGATGATGTAAGGGATGAGATTGGGTGGATGGGCCTTGGTTAGACTTCCAAGAAAAATTTGGATGATTTCTCCAGCCTGGATTGTAGGTGTTTGAGTAAGGGTCATATGCAGGCTTGGAGACACCTTGGGTAGCAAAGATTTGTTCTTGGATAAACGGTGGAAGTTGGGCTGCTGTGGGACACTCAATCACAGAATGGCTATGGCTAGAACACAATGCACAAATTTCTTCTTGACTAGGAGTTGATAATTATTGAGGTTGAGGAGTAGAAGATGAATGAGGTTTCTGCCTATTCATAGCCAATAACTGGTCTAGCTTCTGAGCCACCATATCAACCTTCTCTATCTTCTGGGCCAGCAAATCCATTTTATTTAATTTCTGGGTTATGGCACTAATGTCCATCCTATTCTCAAACTCCCCTTGATTCTTGACTTCATAAAGACCGGACCTCTTGTTTGGCCCAATCATTCGTTCATATGATAAAAGTGAGACGTGACTGATAGAATTTTCCCTTAACATTTCAAATAGATCATATGATTCATCCTCACTCTTACTCATGAATGCTCCCCCACATGATGCATCCACCATCTGTTTATAATTCTCCGTTAGTTATGCATAGTCACCTGGAAACAACTGTGGCTACCAACACTGAAGCATTGGTCCATTCCCCGTTGGAACTCCCTTCAATCCAAACAATTGTCCAGGAGGACACCATTGCGCCTGCTCCTGTAATTGCTACTGTTAATACCTTACTTGATCATGAAGCTCCTCCAACAGATGAGGCCATTGCTAGAAGATTAGATGTTGCTAAGCTTGTAGAATGTCAAAATGTCCTGGCTTCACATAATGAGTGCTCAGGTGTCACCACCAGATCAATGTTGAGGACAAGATCCACGAGGAATATTCCTGACATCAAATATACATCATGAATTTAATTATTTGGAATATCAGAGGTATAGGGAATGATGTCTCTATTGGCAGAGTGAAATTCCTTATAAAGACTCATAGTATTGACTGCATTGTGCTTTTGGAACCAAAAATAAACATTAGCAGATTGGATAGTATTTACAGAAAATTGGGAATGGATAATGCTGCTGCAAACACTAATGGACTGGCTCACATCTGGATTCTTTGGAAAGACCCTTTGAAATTTTCTGTTACTTGCAGGGATGATCAACAGATCACACTTCTTCAATCTAATGCTGTTCTTCCAGATTTTCAAGCATATTTTGTATATGCTAAATGCAATGCTATTGAGAGGCAAACCCTGTGGGCTTCATTACTTAATATCCACTCTCAGTTTAATGGCCCTTGGATTGTAGCAGGTGATTTCAATTGCATTCTTAATATGGATGAGAAACTTGGTGGTAACTTCCCCAACCTTTCTGCTATGATAGATTTCAATAACTGTATCTCTGATTGTGAGTTAGTTGATGGTGGCTATACTGGTTCTAAATATACTTGGCATAATAATCAGACTGGTGGAAGAGGTATTTGGGCTCGGCTTGATAGGGTTCTCCTTAATGCAACCTGGCTTAATCTTCTCCCAGTATCTATTGAGCATCTGTCCAGGGAGGCATCTGACCATGGTCCTCTTCTTGTTAAATTTCTCTCCCAGGATCGAAGAATTAGCAGATTCTATTTTCAGAAAATGTGGACTTTGCATGAGAAATTTTTTGAGGATGTCCGGGCATGCTGGCAATCTAGCCCTGTTGCTTCTTCTCCTATGACTTGCCTGTCTCTTAAGCTCCAAGCCTTGAGAAGGATGTTACGGGTTTGGAATAAACAAACTTTAGGCAATGTTCACTTAAATTTGACTATTGCTGAAGATCCTGTACTTCAAGCTGAGCTTTCCTATGACCTGCAACCAACTGATGCTAACCTAACCTCTCTAGAAGAAGCTAAGAATATTCAATCTGATAGACTTCTACAGCAAGAATATTTTTGGAGACAAAAATCTAGGATTAGGTGGCTTCTTGAGGGGGACAGAAATACAAAATTTTTCCACATGTCTGCATTAGCCAACAGACGAAAAAACAAAATACTTCAATTGAGGAATCTGCTGGTAATCTGTCCTCAGATCATGAGGAAATGAAAAGAATTGATATTTCTCACTTTCAGAATGCCTTCTCTACTCAAGATCATCATATTGATAACAATTTCTTAAACTGCATTCCCAGCTTAGTAAACCAGGTTGATAATGACTGCCTTTGTGCTATACCTACTGATGCGGAAATTCATGATGTAGTCTTTAGTTTGTCAGCTGATAGTGCCCCTGGACCTGATGGATTTTCTGGAGTTCTCTTTCAAAAGGTTTGGAGCATCATTGCTCCCCTTGTGATCAATGCTGTGCAAGAAGCTTTCTCATCCAGGAACCCTCTGCCCAGAAGTGTTACAGCCACTCTGATAGCTCTTATCCCTAAAAAGCAAAATGCTGTGGATATTACAGACTATAGGCCGATAAGTCTTGGCAATTTCTTTTACAAGATCATATTGTAGATTCCTTTAAAATCCACTTAAACAAAGAAATATTAAGTGAATGAGTAAAGCATGAAATAGCACGAGTTGCTAAGAGGAGTTTGTGATCGCTAGAGACGCGAGGCCTCAAAAGAATATAATAATAAAAATCATGGAGGGATCACGAAAAATACCTTGAAACGCGGGTGATTGTAGGTGCTCTTTTCTCTTCAAATCGGCCGGCCGATGAAGAGAGTTCTTTAATTATTACCCTTGCAAAAAGAGACACAAACACCACAAAAGAATTGAATTAGAACATGGTGTGTAGCATCAAATTCTATATGTAAAGATGAGCATGAAAATTGTGCAAGAACACACCTTGTGGGTGTTGGCCCTTAAACCCCTATGCAAAAGGGTGGGAGATATATGATGAATGCATGAAAATATGAATAAAAATTAAAGGGAAAGAGTGCAAGAGTTGCACTATGGGGAGATCTCAATATGATGATTGAGGAAAATCAATATAACAATGAAACATGATGCATGTATCATGAACTAATGAAAAATATAAAATAAGGGGGAGATAAGATAGAAAAATCTTGTTTGGTGGCTCTTTTGGCTTGAATGCTCGATGGGGAGAAAGCTTCAAAAGGGATGAAGACTTGAACCGTGAAGAAGCCTCTCCTTAGCCAAGAACAACACCTCGGAAGAAAACAAAAAAAACAAAACAGAAGAAGAAGAAGAACGGAGGAAGGAGAGGAGAAGAAGACAGAAGAGGAAGAGGAAGAGGAACGTTCGAATCCGAAGGGGGGAGAAAAGGGGATCGAACAAGGGGAGTCCAAAAAAAAGGGGGATAAACATGGGCAAGAGTCCAATAAGGGGGAAGGATAAGAATGGGCAAGAGCCCCAATCAAGGCAGGAGTCTAATGAGGCAAGGACTCCCTGGGGAAAGGGCTGCGAAGCCAGCAGATGAAACACGACCTGGTTCAGGGCGTCAATTGTTGAATTGACGACCTGCCCAGAGGGCATTTCTTAAAAACACGCCCTACACAAGGGCGTTTCTCAAAAACCAAATTTTAGAAATAAAAACTGCCCATATTTGAAAAATGTAAAACACGCCTCAATCGAAGCCACTTTTAAAAAACGCGCCCCTGGGAAGGGCGTTAATTTCAAGAGCTCAAATGGGGAAGTCGGTCAAACCAAAAGAATTGACGCCCTCAGGGGTGGGCGTCCTTTCTAAAAGAAACGCCCTAGATCAGGTCGTGTTTTATAAAAACACGCCCTTCCCCAGGTCGTGAATTTCAAAAATGAGATAAATGCCCAGAAAATCTAGAAAAATAGGAAAAAGGAGATAAATGGGGAAAAATAGGAGAAATTCAATAAAAATGGGAAAAACCACTCAAACAAGCTAATTTGAGGGTCAAATGGGACATTACACGGCAATACGAGATATACTCAAAGTAATGTCAATTTTGGCGTGTCTACAGCTGCCCCCGCCTTGGCGTCTGCTTTGCAAGGGAGCGTAGCAAACTGAAAAGTAGATGCCAAGGTGTGATGAGACACGCAATCAACATCACTTGATGAGAATCAAATCAAAAGCATGAGATGAAGTAAATCTCGGGAAATCCAACGAAATCAACAATGTTTGGATAAAAGGGGAGATGTGCACGCGGTGCACGAAGGAGATAAAATAAAATGATCAACTTCCAGCGCGGTGGAAGTACCCCAGGTCACAAACCTGTAAGTTTCACCATTGGGGAGCGATTACCAGCCCGTGTGGACGTGCTGCAGCCAAGGTGGATCAAAGGAGAGGAGATAAAAAAAGATGATAAAAATCCAAACAAGGAGCTTTCGATAAAATGACCCAAAACAACGACAAAACGAACTGAGGACTCAATTCGGCATGGAATATCTCATATCGAGAAAGATTAAGATCAATTCAACTCTCAACATCAGCTTATCAGAATGATTTTCCAACAATTGTTTCAAATTCCTACATGAATGCATGCTGGGCTAAAGGGAAAATAACAAATGAAAATATAATATAATCAAGGATAATATTGTTAAACTGCCCAGACTGGGTTAAGAAACCAATTCTGCGAGCTGATACTAAGCCGAAGCCCGTTTATCCATGCACCAACTCGTAAAAAGGGAACCATCGTCCCCAGTCTTGGACGGCTCAACGGTCTATCCGTATGACTAAGACTTCTCTGGAATCATCATTATTTTTGATGAAGGGGAACTCAAATCCCAGATTTACCAAAGCCACAAGGTCCTTGATATAATCTAGTAGCGTATGTAACATATAGTAAAAATGCATACAGGGAGAGATGGTAGAGCAATAAGTATGGGGGAACTGAGAGATGAGCTGCAAGCACCGTGGGACTTTGATGATGATGCCCAGTCGGCGTGACCAAGAGCTTCTTATCCTGCGCTCAAAAATTCATCAGCCAAGATATAAAAGATAACAAGCAATGAATAAGGTATTTAAGCGTAGCATGCATAGCATGAATCAAAGCATCAATCATAGTATATATCATGAACAGCATAAGTCAAATCATGGCATAGCAAAGCATCATTATTTGTTATTTTGTCATGAGGATGCCAACTTGGCTAATCAAGATTTGGAGTTGAATGATCAAGATCTGATAATGCCCATCGGCAGAATTGATCAAGAGAAATTAGTAGGAGTTGATTGAAAGATCTGGAGATGAATAATCAGAATGATAATCAGGAGATATAACCAAAATGATATAAGGAGGTGATAACCAAAAATGCCCAGGGTGGCATGTCATGAGAATATCGGGAGAATCAATAGATTGATAGCAATAAGTGAAGATATGACTCATCCCGTGCTCTTGGTCTCTGCAAAGCTGTTCCTGCGAAACACCATCAGAAAATACAATGCAAATTTTTGGATTTTGGAAATATGCAAATTTTTATGAGTTTTGGAATATGCAAATTTTTATGGGTTTTGAAAAAGATATTCAAATTTTTGTGAATTTTTGGTAGAAATATCTAATTTTTTGTTTGATTTTGCTCAAGAAATATTCAATTTTTTTTTAATTTTGGTTTAGACATAACTAATGCAGCATCCAAGGGTGTTTCCAACCACTGACTAGGGGTCCTCGTTCCTTCCCCTTTCGCTAAAAATTGCCCAAAGCTGGGCGTGCATTGAAGGGTAGCGCCCTATAACCGACCGTCTTTGATCAACGGTGCCCCTACCAAGGCCATACCCGAGAAACATTCGGTCTTGGAGGGAGAAGAGAAGAATAATTGGAGATAAGCTTTATACAGGATGGGAGATATCAAGACTTGAATTCCTTCCAAGGTGTTAACCCTCAAAGAGGTAGTCTGTTGCGCTGGGGCTTTGTGCCTTTGATTTTTAGACCCTTGACATGAACACGACCAGGGTTTTCCCTGCGGGGACTTTGCCACTCTTGTCATGCCATAATTCATAATGTTTCATTTATCAAAATTCTGACTTGATGTTCATAATACCCCTTTTGGCTCGATGTATATCATGAAAACTCATATTGATGTTGATTTTGGGTCAAGACTGCCCCTATTTGAGACTCCTCTCGTATTGGGGATTACCTAGGTTGGTCATCTCATCCGTCAACCTCTTGCCCCTGCATGTGGCCGAATAAAGAAGAGAAAAGACTTTCAGATATTCTCATGGCATGGCCAAGATAGCAACGGTGTTTTTATCAAAGGAGCCAGCTAAGGACGCCGTGAAGTGTGTGCGGTGCCCAACTAAGGGTTGCTCTTAACAAGCGAGGAGAGAATGTTGAATTCCCAGCGCGGGTTTTTATTAACCAGAGGTGCTGCAAAAAAAATAAGCCTAAAGGACTCTTTTGAGAATGATTTCAATTAAACAAACCTTAAGATAAAGGTTTAAAACACCACTCTTAATCTTGTTAGGAATCACTTCATTTTGAAAATCATGCGTGAAGTAATGAGGTAATGATATCATAAAAATGCGTACTTACGCCAATATGTTACCTTGCAACCTTTGTAGAAGCAGCTGTCAGAGGCGAGGTTGATCATCATGGGATTTGTCCTCTTTGGGAGTCAAAAGGATTGGAAGCAAAGGATTTTGGGAGTGGCTTAACAAGAATGAGTGGTGCTCAAACCAGACTCAGACGAATAAGGAGAAAAGGGAAGAGAGGCGAGGGCTAGAACTCCCTTACTAAGGCGTGGAGACCCTGATCACATGGAACAGTCTACAGAAGAAGTGAAAAATTAGAAGGATGAGTGAGGACTAAAGCCTCGGAAGCAATGGGAGAATGGGTAGATGCCCAAGGCAGTGGATGTGGAAGAAGTTGGGTCGGACCCAGAATCAGGAGGAATTAGAAGAAGAAATTGATAGATGGAAAGAGGCAGATCCGGAGGGTCCAGAGGCAGAGGAGAATCATGAGAGGAGAAATCCGAAGGCTCCGGAGGGATGACAAAAGAAGGGACGCGATGCCCTGAGACGAAATAGGGAAAAAGATGATGAAAAAGGAAGAAAATAATGAAGGATGTGATGTTCAGGAAGATTAGAAAGATGAATCGGAAGAAAGATGGAGGGTCCGGAGGTTCCGGAGGAAGCAAATGCCGAGGGACGCGATGCCCAAGGAGGAGAAAAAAATCCGGAGGTTCCGGAGGAATGAAATCAGGGAGGAGAAGGTGGAAAGGGGCGTCGTGCCCGAGGGGAAAGTCCGGAGGTTCCGGAGGAGGAAATGAAAAGGGGCATGATGCCCGAGAGATAAGTCCGGAGGTTCCGGAGGAAGCAAATGGAAAGGGGCACGATGCCCGGGGAAAAGATGGAGATAATCAGGTGGAAAATCCAGAGGTTCCAGAGGAGGAAGGTGGAAAGGGGCGCGATGCCCAAGAGAAAGGTCCGGAGGTTCCGGAGGAAGCAAATGCCGAGGGACGCGATGCCCAGGGAGGAGAGAAAAATCCGGATGTTCCGGAGGAATGAAATCAGGAAGGAGAAGGTGGAAAGGGGCGTCGTGCCCGAGGGAAAAGTCCGGAGGTTCCGGAGGAATAAGGTGGAAAGGGGCGCGATGCCCGAGAGAGAGGAATGAAGGAAGATCAGGAGGAAAATCTGGAGGTTCCGGAGGTAGCAAATGAGAAGGGGCGCGATGCCCGGGGAAAAGATGGAGATAATCAGGTGGAAAATTCGGAGGTTTCGGAGGAGGAAGGTGGAAAGGGGCGCGATGCCCGAGAGAAAGGTCCGGAGGTTCCGGAGGAAGCAAATGCCGAGGGACGCGATGCCCAGGGAGGAGAGAAAAATCCGGAGGTTCCGGAGGAATGAAATCAGGAAGGAGAAGGTGGAAAGGGGCGTCGTGCCCGAGGGAAAAGTCCGGAGGTTCCGGAGGAATAAGGTGGAAAGGGGCGCGATGCCCGAGAGAGAGGAATGAAGGAAGATCAGGAGGAAAATCCGGAGGTTCCGGAGGTAGCAAATGAGAAGGGGCGCGATGCCCAAGGGGAAAATCCGGAGGTTCCGGAGGGATAGAATCAGAAAGGGCGAGATGCCCAAAGAGGAGGGATAAAATTCCTAGAGGTTCCAGGGAAATAGCAGGAAAAGGGACGCGATGCCCCAGGGATAGTGGATAAAAAGATGAAGATGAATAAGATGGGAAGTGCGGAATATCCGGAGGTGCCGGAAGGCGGGGAAGATACGGGTTTGGAAACCCGGGAAGCAGGAGGTGCAAATGCATGCAATGGGATGGATGCGATGAATGCATGAAATGCAAAGAATATGAAGAATGTGAAGGGCGAGAGGATGAGATCCTCCTCCTAACCCTGGGAATGGCCCATGAAGAAAAAGTGATAGAGATGGATGAATAGAAAGTGGAACAAATAAGGGATGGCCCCTTAGCATTAAGATAACTGCCCCTCCACGGCAGTGAAAGTGTATGAGAAATAGCCCCTACCGAAGCTTCAATGGTGAATGTCAACTCCCTTGGAGAGTGCAAAGTAATGGTGTGAGGGAGTTGGAAAGTTGGGCTCGGAAGCATTATGTTGCCCAAAGATTCAAAATTTGGAAATCGGAACAAAGGGTGCCCTGCCCGACCCTTACATAGCATCAATGCTTGGCATGGCGGCGATTTGGCTTCTTCGACCGTGCTTGGCACAATAACCCGGATTGGCATCCGGCAAATGAATTCTTGAATCTTGAATGGCGCGGCCAAATCCTTGCTGCCCGGCTCTTGATCGTCCTCGGCACCTGTGCTTGTAGAAGGCCCCCCATTCTGAGTAGTAAGGGGAGGTGAAGTGGAGGCGGAAGGCTCCATGAATGGTGGAGGCATGATGGAAAGTGTTGGCAAATGGGTGAGCGTAAGCGGGGGTTCAAACATGTCGAGTTTCTCCCTTTGCTCGGAAGCAGTTGGGATTGGCTCGGGTGCAAAAAGGGGTGGATCCTGCTCAGGATTAACCATAGGTAAGGGCGAAGGGTTAAATGGTGGAGTAGGCAAAGTGGGTTTTAAAGGGATAATGGAAGGCCGAGGTGGCGGTAATGGGAGGTTAATTGGGGAAGGTTCAATGGTGGGTTTGATGGAGGCTAATGGTGTGGAGGTAGATGGCTTAACGGGTGGAGGTTTAATAGTGGAAGGCTTGGGGGAAGCCAGTGTTGCGGAGGTTAATGGTGTAACTGGAGGAGGTGTAATGTATGCGGTGTCAAGGATAGGAGGAGACTTACAATGTGCCGGTGTGGGTGATTGAAGTATCGACCCATCATCATAACACCAATTAGTCTCATAAATAGGGGTTGGATCAGGGATGGTTTTATCCTGAGCAGGGGGTTCATCGAATGATAGTGGAGGGAGCGAAAAATTAAGGAAACTCGGAAGGGGTGCCTGCGGAGCTTCATCATCATCGTATACTGCCTCGGATTCTTCGAATGCCGGCTCTTGCTCACTTGAACCGCCGACGCCGTAATCATCCCTCCTGTCTTTCCATTCTCTCTCCATCTTTGTAATCTCGTCCAAAGCGGCATGGAGAGGATTGACTGGAGTAGGAGGAGCCGTGACCCTCTTTATTTGTTCCTCCATCAAAGTAATCTTATCAAGCAGAGATTGTTGGAGGGGTGTGACTTGAACAACCGAGGGCTGGCAGGGCCTTGAAGGAGGAGGGGCCGCATAAAAAGGCCGTGGAGGGGAGTTGACGGGATGACCCGTAAAAGAACCCGGACGGGCCGGATTGCAAAGAGTAAATGGGCCTCGGGGCCGTGATGGAGGAGGAATAGAAGGAGGCGGGTGATGGGCCACCCGAGTAGAATGAACAGGAGGAGATGGGTAATGGGCTACCCGATCAGGATTGGAAGGAGGAGGTGGGTGATGGGCCACCCGTATAGAATTGGAGGGAGATACATGAGATGTACCCTCAACGGCGGCCTTAAGGGCTTGGATTTGTTGAGGGGTGAGATGATCTAATGCATGGATGATTTGGGAGACTTTCTCATCATTGGGACGAGGCGGTCCTGTAGGAATAGTGGCCCGAAATTGATTTGAAGGACCATTGGATTGGACATTGCCCATAGGTCGGGCAACACCATAAGAATGAGGACGTGGTCCCTTGAAAGAATGGTGAGAATGATATTGAACATGTTGAATTTGAGGGGAATAAGATGTGCTAGGTTGATCACCCTTATGAACATTAATTGAATTAAACATGTTATTTTGTCTATCAAAGTAAGCCACTCAAGCAATTTAGTGTGCAAACAATTTGTAAAGAAACACATAAGTTGTGATGGTTACCTTGATTTCTTATGTTTGAATCTTGGTGAATTAATGATTTTATGCAAATTGATATGATTCACACAAGGGGAGGAAACCTAGTTTCAATATGGTTTGAACTCCAATGCCAACTAGGAACACTCTCTCACCACGTATATGGCCAACTAATCTGGGACTTCAAAAGGGTACAACCTGCCCGGCGTCCGTGAGGGAATCCACGGGTGCGGGGACTTATGGAGGCTTGGAAAAGGGATTTCCAGTCCAAAGAGACGGAATGCTCAATGGAGGGTCGTCCCGATTCCAAGAGGGTGTGTGGATCCTAATGAAGAGGAGGGGGCTCCCAAACCAAATGCAAATGTGAATGCAGCAGGGTAAACATGCCAACCACAATAATATGATCAATCAACAAAGATAAGCATGAAATATCATGAAAACTCACCCACGGGAAGGGTTCTGGAAACCCACAGTAAAAACACGCCCTGGCAGGGGGCGCTACTAACAAAAGACACGACAGTGTGACTGTCGTGAATCAACGTGAGGGGCCCATGGGCAGGGTAAAACGCGCCTTAGGGTGAGGCGCTATCAATAAAAGGACGCCCTGATGTGGGGCGCTAATCAACAAATAAACGCCCTTTGGAAGGGCGTGAATTCACAGGCAGTAATATAAAGCAGCAAAACCCAGAAATATGCTAGAAAACGCCCTGTCAGAGGGCATAAAATATGAAGAAGACGCCCTGGGTTAGGGCGTTAAATCAAGAAAAATGCCTCTTCCAGAGGCGCGAATTCACTTTCTCCAGAAAAACTTCACGGCCAGCAGTATTAACACTCAATCACACAATCATGGCAATCAATAGAATAAGCATGCTCATCAAGAATTTTAAATAAGTGGAAATTTTAAAGAAGAATCAACAAACCGACCAATCACTTAGGGGAGGGTGTAAAACCAATGGAGGGTGCCCGAGGGGCACAAAAAGGGAGACGCACCGAGGGTGCAATAGGGGAGACGGCACACGCGGGTGCCTAAGGGGAAAGGGGTAATAAAGAGAACACAAAGCGTCCCACCGTGATCGCCAATTTGTAGATTCCTTTAAAATCCACTTAAACAAAGAAATATTAAGTGAATGAGTAAAGCATGAAATAGCACGAGGTGCTAAGAGGAGTTTGTGATCGCCAGAGACGCGAGGCCTCAAAAGAATATAATAATGAAAATCATGGAGGGATCGCGAAAAATACCTTGAAACGCGGGTGATTGTAGGTGCTCCTTTCTCTTCAAATCGGCCGGCCGATGAAGAGAGTTCTTTAATTATTACCCTTGTAAAAAGAGACACAAACACCACAAAAGAATTGAATTAGAACATGGTGTGTAGCATCAAATTCTATATGTAAAGATGAACATGAAAATTGTGCAAGAACACACCTTGTGGGTGTTGGCCCTTAAACCCCTATGCAAAAGGGTGGGAGATATATGATGAATGCATGAAAATATGAATAAAAATTAAAGGGAAAGAGTGCAAGAGTTGCACTATGGGGAGATCTCAATATGATGATTGAGGAAAATCAATATAACAATGAAACATGATGCATGTATCATGAACTAATGAAAAATACAAAATAAGGGGGAGATAAGATAGAAAAATCTTGTTTGGTGGCTCTTTTGGCTTGAATGCTCGATGGGGAGAAAGCTTCAAAAGGGATGAAGACTTGAACCGTGAAGAAGCCTCTCCTTAGCCAAGAACAACACCTGTGAAGAAAACAACAAAAACAAAACAGAAGAAGAAGAAGAACGGAGGGAGGAGAGGAGAAGAAGACAGAAGAGGAAGAGGAAGAGGAACGTTCGAATCTGAAGGGGGGAGAAAAGGGGATCGAACAAGGGGAGTCCAAAAAACGGGGGATAAATATGGGCAAGAGTCCAATAAGGGGGAAGGATAAGAATGGGCAAGAGCCCCAATCAAGGCAGGAGTCTAATGAGGCAAGGACTCCCTGGGGAAAGGGCTGCGAAGCCAGCAGATGAAACACGACCTGGTTCAGGGCGTCAATTGTTGAATTGACGACCTGCCCAGAGGGCGTTTCTTAAAAACACGCCCTGCACAAGGGCGTTTCTCAAAAACCAAATTTTAGAAATAAAAACTGCCCATATTTGAAAAATGTAAAACACGCCTCAATCAAAGCCACTTTTAAAAAACGCGCCCCTGGGAAGGGCGTTAATTTCAAGAGCTCAAATGGGGAAGTCGGTCAAACCAAAAGAATTGACGCCCTCAGGGGTGGGCGTCCTTTCTAAAAGAAACGCCCTAGATCAGGTCGTGTTTTATAAAAACACGCCCTTCCCCAGGTCGTGAATTTCAAAAATGAGATAAATGCCCAGAAAATCCAGAAAATAGGAAAAAGGAGATAAATGGGGAAAAATAGGAGAAATTCAATAAAAATGGGAAAAACCACTCAAACAAGCTAATTTGAGGGTCAAATGGGGCATTACACGGCAATACGAGATATACTCAAAGTAATGTCAATTTTGGCGTGTCTACACATATTTTCTCTCCTTAATAAAAGACTGGCCTTTATTCTTCCCAAGATCATTTCTCTTGAGCAGTCTGCCTTTGTGAAAGGGAGACAGATTATTGAAAATATTGCACTGGCTCAGGAACTATCCCTAGAATTGGGTAGAAAAACCAGAGGTTCGAATGTTATGCTAAAACTTGATATGGCTAAAGCTTATGACAGATTAGAATGGGACTTCCTCTACACAGTTATGCTTATATTTGGGTTCAGCAATAATTTCATTAATCTTATTGATAGACTGATCAACAATTGCTGGTTTTCTGTTTTGTTGAATGGGGATACTGCTGGTTTCTTTAAATCTTCCAGAGGTATACGTCAAGGTGATCCAATTGCTCCATCCTTATTTATTATTGCAGAGGAAGCCTTGAGCAGGTCACTTAGAGAAGCTTTCAACAGTGGCCGGGTTGAATGGTTTACTGGTTTTCAGAGATGTCCAAATATATCTCACCTTTTGTTTGCTGATGATACACTGATCTTCAGCAAAGCCTCATCAACTTCAATCAGAAACTTACTCAGTCTTCTTCACACGTATGAGCAAGCTTCTGGTCAACTTATTAATATCAGCAAGAGTGGCTTTTTAATCCACCCAAAGATGCCATGCTCTGTTGCACAGTGAATTCAGAATCTCACTGGTTTCTCCAGACTGTCTTTCCCTCATAAATATCTTGGCATCCCTTTGGTGATTGGCAGAACTAAAAAGATATATTTTGCAGGGATTATTAACTCCCTACAAAAGTGCATTGCTGGGTGGAAAGCTAGTCTATTATCTCAAGGTGCAAGACTGGTTCTTATAAGACATGTCCTTTCTTCCATGCCAATTTATTCCCTGTCTTCCACCCCATTGCATATTGGTATTCACCACCTGATTGAGCAGGCCTTTGCAAATTTCTTTTGGGGGTCTTCTCCTCTTGGTAAAAAGAGACATTGGAAGTCTTGGCAAGTTTTGTGTAGGCCTATTTCCAAGGGAGGCCTCGGCATCATGTCCCTTAGGCACATGGAAATTGCTCTTCGAGTTAAAATGCTGTGGCAGGCAATCCACACCAATTCTTTATGGGCTTCTTTTTTTAGAGCCAAGTACATGCATCAATGTCACCTTCGAGATGCTCACTTTAAAAACATGAAGGGATTTACAAGAAGAAACTGGTTAAAGGCTAAAGGCTAAAGGCTATATTCTCCAACATAAGCAGGTTATAATTGGGGATGGTCTCAATACCAACTTTTGGCATGATAAGTGGCTGGGCCACCATTGTTTAAACAATTATATTTCTGATGACCTCATCCCTAATCCTAAAGCATCAGTCAGAGATGTTATTCTGCACCCTTCTTCTGAAGAATCAGCACTCATAGAAGATTTGATTCCCAACAGTATCCAGCAAGCTATCAGAACAGTGCAATTAAATCAAGAAAAGGATTTGGGAGTTTGGAATCTCTCTTTGTCTGGATTGTGTTCAGTAGCCTCGACCTATAAATCATTGGCTCATGATCAACTCCAGACTGATATCCCTTGGACCCGACTGTGGTCAAATTGGATTCCAATTAAAATTTCTGTCCACTTATGGAAGATTCTGAACAATTGCATACCGACTGATGATAACATTCAGAGAGTTGGTGTTGTTTTCTGTTCCAAATGTTCTTGCTGCTCGGTGCCCCATATGGAAGACCTAAACCATTTCTTCCTCAACAGTGATTTGGCAGGTTACGTTTGGACTGCTATAAAAGCAACTGATCTACATCTTGAAGGCCGGACTGCTAGGGAACTCATTCTGAATTCCTTCAGCCATACTCAGTCAGGTTTAGCCTTTGCTCTATTCAACCTTGCATCTGTTGGGCTTGGAATGTGGGAAATTTGGAAAGCTAGAAACTTGGTCAGATATGATGACAAATCTTTCTCAAAATCCAACATCATTCATCATATCACATCCCATGTGAAGATGGTTTGTTCGATTGCTGCACTTAAGGAGCCAAAGACTAAAAACAGGAAAACTTTGGAAGATTTGGCTATTAAAATCCAATCCCACTGCAGACAAGAGCTGAAAATTGTGAAATGGCTTAGCCCTCCCTGGCCCTTTCTCAAATTAAACACTGATGGTGCTTTCAAACAATCTAGAGATTCTGGAGGAGGCGGCATTATCAGGTACTCTAGAGGCAAGGTCATCCTTGCTTTTTCTCATTTTTATGGTCAATCTAATAGCTTAATTGCTGAAGCACGTGCCCTTCTTGACGGCATAAAATATTTACATACTGTGGATTCCAAGCCAGCATTTATAGAATGTGACTCCCTTACCCTTGTCAGGATTATCAAAAAGGAAATTCACTGTCCTTGGAACATTCTCAGCTATGTCAGGGATATCGGGAGCATCATTTCTCAGCACGACACTATCTCTCATATCTACAGAGAAGGCAATACAGTAGCAGATCTTCTTGCTTCATTAGCTTGCACTACCAAATGTAATTCTTTTTATTCTTACAGTGAGCTCCCTTCCATTATAAAAGGCGCTGCTCGGCTAGACTCACTAGGCATGCCTAGTATCAGATTGATGTAATTCTTTATTCTTAATTAATGAAAATATCATTTGCCTCCTAGTGGTTAGATGGTGGAGTGGCTTTCTCCTTACCTCTGGTAAGGGGTGCACTCTCCCATTGACCCCTAGGTTAGGTTTCTATTGAAAAAAAATTTCTTCGTTAGTCCCTCATATAATGCTTGAACAATTTTCCATCTTGACAGGCCATGATGGGGACATTTTATCAATAGATCTTTCAATCTATCCCAAACTTCATGTGTTTATTCTCCAGGATTTTGGGTAAATCTAGTTATGGCTCTTCTCATTGTGTTTGTTTGCCCTATGGGGTAGAATTTCTTCAAGAATTCTGTTTGCATCTCTACTCAAGTGTCAACTATCCTACCCAAGGCCCCTAACCAATATTTGGCTTTGTCCTTAAGGGAGAATGGGAAGAGAGTGAGCCTAAGGGCATCATCTGAGAAGTTCTAGATTTTAACAGTGGAATAGATTTGAAGGAATTCATCAAGGTGTTTGTACGGATCTTCATTGGGATGTCCATAGAAAGATGACAGTATTTGGATGGTACTTGACTTGATCTCATATTGAACCGCCTGGTTCTAGGGTGCTTGAATGTAGAAGGATGGTTGGTACTGGCTTGGCATGAAATAATCCTTCATTTATTTGGGAGCTTGATTTTGATTTTGATCAGCCATGAGGTTAGGTTATGGGTGAGACCTAGAATACACTAACCTCTCTATGTCTTCAATGGGTCCTAACAAGTGTGGATGTACGGTTCTCATACCTTGCATGCAATGCAAAGGGCCCAAAGAAAGAAGTTTTGATTTTGATTTTTTTTGATTGGAAAGCAATGCGACTTAAAAATGTAATGAATTAATTGCTATATGAATGCTTTATGAACAAATGATGATTTTTTTGGGGGTTTTGAAAATAATGCAATAAGTCAACTACAACATGCAAATGCAATGAATGATTAACTATATGAGTACAAAAAATGATGATGATTTTTTTTATGGAAAGAGAGATTGATACTCACTACCAAATTGGTCAATTGGCCAAGTAAGAGGTGGATTTGTGGGAGGCTCCTCCTACTTTCGTAGGGTCCTAATAAAATAACCACAATCTCACTTAAGCGTTTACCTTTTAACCTCTAGCCTTAGACACCATTTTTTCAAGATAGTAGCAAATTCCAACACTCTTCTTTTTTTTATGTGAATCGTTCTAATGGCAATCTACCTCCGTGGTACTTCTTGATACAACCAGCCCGGCTTCCGTGAGGGAATCCACGGGTACGGGGACTTATGGAGGTCTTGGAGATAAAATTATCAATCCAAAGAGATGGAATGCTCAATGGAGGGTCCATCCAAATATAAGAGGGGTGTAAGGATCCTAATGCCCTTAAGAAGGGGAAATAGATAAGAAAAGAAAGTTTTTTTTGAAAAGATGATGCAAGTAAATGAGAAATGAAAGACAAATGACACAAACGAAAGACCAATAATCAACTAAGTACATAATGCATGAGAATAGATGCAACTAAGATGAAAACATGCTATCATGGATTTTTTTTTGAATTTCTATTTCTTGAATTTTTTTCAGAGATATATATATTTTAAAAATTTTCAATAAGATATGAATAAAGGAAACTACTAACTAGAAATAAGAAATAATATGCCAATCTACTGTAAGATAAAGTCAAAAAAACATGTTTTTGATGTTTTCTGGTTTTTATGATTTTTATGAATTTTTCTAAAAATTTTCAAAACAAGACCTTTTCCTACGTTTGCTTACCTTTAACGACGCCTAATTTTCTTGGATTTTTTGATTTCCAGCTTTCTGCTACTGTTCTGGCTTTCAGCGATGCTTGCTGTGATAGATTATTTCCTAGGAATTTTTGGTCCGAATTTTTGTGATTTTGTAATTTTTATATTTTTCTTGCAAAATAAAAATAATAAAATCAGTATTCACATATATACATCAAATACAAGAAATTCCAACATTAAAACTATTTTTTTCACCAGCAACGGTGCCAAAAATTGATGCGCTAGGCAAATGTCGTTTAAAAATATGTCGTGCCACACAATTTTAAATTTATTAACCGCGCTCACTCACTTAAAAAGATTTAAAAATTCAAGTAAAGTGATGAGAATACGGGTCGATCCCACGAGGAAAAAATATTTTCAATTAAGCTTAGTTGTAAAATTACTTGGATTTGAGAAGATCCGAGTTTGAGTGAGCTTAAAAAAAAGAAAGGAAAGATGCATTAAAACAAAGCCATATAAAGAATGTGAGAGGGATTGAGAAGAGAAATGGAGAAGATGGGGAGAGAGAAAAGAGACACAATTGCCAAAATGAGCTTTATCACTACGAAATTGAAAAGTACAATTCTATCAAAATTACAACTTGTAAATGAACAAAAGAAAATGGCATTAAATATAGCCGAGATTGGAAGAACGCCGTAGTCCACGCCGTGCCGAGCCTTTGTGTAATACCCTGGATTCTTATCGGATCTTTCGGATCCTTTCCGGAGAGTTTCGGATCGCTTTTGTGGGTCCTGAGTTAAGTTTTACGATCTACGTGGGTTTTTCTCTCGAACTAGTTACGGAACCCTGTGGTGAGTTTATTTCTCAGTTCATCGACTCGTGGACACCGCAGTTGCGTTGTACTCTTCTCGAGGATCGTTTCGACTATTTTTGCGTGTTTTTCTGAATTAGTCCATATTCAGGCCAAAAATCAAAATTTTGAAAATTAGGAAAATTCCTAATATCTTTTTTTTTTCTTTTTCTTTCTTTTTCCTCTTTCCTTTCCTATTCACTGCCGTAACCCCCTCTCTCCACCGTTTTCTCTCTTCTCTCACCCTTCCAGCTCCGGCTGCAGACGGAGGAGGCTCGGGCAGGCAGAGGTGATGCTGTAGGAGTGATCGGGTGTGCGATGGGGCGAGGATCGCACTGTTTCTGGCGCTATCCCAATGATGGATTCAAAGCCGACGGTCGAGCTCGCGATGTGGTTTTCGGCGCGGTTTAGTCACTACGGTGCACGGAATCATCGGTGGAGGTAAGGTGATAGAAGCTCTACTTCTCTTCTACGTTCCCTCTGAGTTTCACGTCGAACGGTGAGCATACGAGTGGGTTTCTTTCAAGTTTGGGAAAATCATGCTTTTGGGGTGTTCGCAGTGTTCGTCGAAAAATGGTGATGGTTTTAAGATCAGTTGGTATCAATCGAACCCCTGGAATGCCAGCATTCCAGATCCACAGATTTCGTGTTGATTGGTTGTCATTTGAAGTCGGTACGAGCCCGGGAACCCCGGTGACCCAAATAGGGTTAATTCGATGGAATTGCCCGTTTCAATCCATTTGTGCATTGTTTTGACCCCTTCCGGAGTGTGGAAGGTCGGTATTGTGATTGTAGTTGTTTTCCCCTTCGATCGGAATCGAACGGGACGTGGAATCGGGCTTGAACGTCGAGGTTCTGTCGGGTTTCCGCAGTGACCGGTCGACCGGACCAGATGGGTCAGTCGACCGGCCAGTGCCTGTGGGACCGTGTCGGTCCAGTCTGTGGTCCGGTCGACCGACCACCCAGGTCCGGTCGACCACCCAGGTCCGGTCGACCGACCCTATCCGGTCGACCCACCCTGTCCGGTCGACCGACCCCAGGGTTCAGGTCGACCGGAATGCTGTGTTTTTGCTCATTTTGAGTCCCGGTCGGTCCGGTTGAGACCCAATGATCGACCTATGGCCTCGCGAGTGTCCCGGACACCCTGGGGGTTCCGTGTCTATGTTTCTGGGGTGTTGAGAGGTGCCGTGTTACTTTGATTAGCGTGCCCGCAGGTGTGTGTATCTCGTGCTTTGTGTTACGCTCGATCGAGTCACCGTGTATCGGTGTGAGTGCTGTGGTGTTCCCCCGCATGTGGGTGTGGCCTCTCTTGAGTTCCCGTCTTGAGGGGATGGTTTCAGCAGCTTGTGGTCTACCTTGGTACCTGTGTTACCGTGGTCTTAGACCTGGTCAAGATTTTAAGTCGGTTGGCCTTGGCGGTCAACCTTCATGCATTTTTCCGCCGTAGCGCATCTTTCTTAGGCCGCTACATGTCATTTGACTTAGGTCAATGTTTTAGGGCGGTTAGTGTGGCAGTTGTCTCTTGGACCGCCTAGTCCGTGTGGCGGATCTATATTAGACCGCTTAGGTGGTTTGTTCGAATAGGTCAGTTCAGGGTTGACTGGGTTTAGCGGCCTGATCCTTGACTGCTACTGTCGCCTAGCAGCCCATTCTATGTCCGCCAGCGTATGTTCTTCGCTTAATTTTTGAGTGTCATTTCCTGATGTTTTGACTTCTGATTATCTTGGCTTGACTTTGTGGTTTGCCCGCCGTCCCATGGAAGTCTTCTGACATCCTGTGAGAGCTACAACCATAATCAGATAGCCAGGAGTACCTTCGTATTGCTTTAGAGTCTTTATTTAGGTTCTGGTCAACCCGGTGAGACCCAGTGGTTGACAAGTAACCTTGTGTGTGTCTCAGCTTGTCTGTTCAGCTCGAGACAGTGGTACTGGATGCCTTGAGGTACTATCCTACCTCGATCTATGTGTCCAGGTGTGTCGAGGGTCTTGGTGATCCCTCAGGTCTCCGTGTGTCATTTTATACGGATGTGTCATTTCCTTGACTTAGGATTAGACCGATTGGTGGCTTGTTCAGCTTTGTACGACGATCTTGACTCTAAGTCGTGAGATTCAAGGATCGTTGCATTGGAAGGTCTAGTTGCCCTGTCCGGAGTCTGTTGGCAGTTGGTGTACTGCCTTTGTGCTTCGTAGTGTGGGTGAAAGTGCGTGCTTAGCCTGTCTGTACTTCGGCACTCGTGTTTTAGAGTCTGTGTCTAGTGAGCCTCCACTAGTCGTAGCCTGGCAACACGTTACGACGTGTCGATCGACCTGGGAGTGGTGGCGTGACAGTTTCCGAGATACGCTTTGTAAGCTTGTTTCCGTGGGCCCCCGCTCTACAGTAGCATCATGCTGGGTGGGGAAAACTAGCTAGAGGCATGGCTCTCTGGCAAGAGTCGCTGTGTGCACACGTCATCAGGGGCATGGACTGATGTCGACGGGCGTTACCCTATCTAGTCACTCGTTAATGTAGTTCATGTTCTGGTTCTGAGCGTGTCTTAGTCTCTGTCGTGCTTCAGGCGGCAGCGTAGGCGAGACACTTGAGGCGCAGCATAAGACGTCAGTGGACGCAGCTGGTTGTTCTTCTAGTGAGTAGGTGCTTCCGTCACGTGACACGTGACTCTCGTGTTTCTCGCATGTTGTGACCTTTCCAGGTTAGCCCTCTCGTGGTCTTGCCCGAGGTCAGTGTTGTGTCGTGTGCACGATGTTCTAGTCATGTGTGTGTGGTCGTGTCTAGAAGTACGTGCACGGTAATCGAGTCTTGTATGCTTTAGAGAGTATGTTGGTTGTCTAGCTCTTTTCTAGGCTTTTTGCCTGTTTCAGTAGGCCTTGGGCCTTGTGCCTACCGACGGATCGGTAACTCCTAACTTTGTGAGATCAGGGTTCGCCTTTCTGTTGTTGTTGGAGTAGCTCAGGGAGCCGAGGTTAGTTTGGCAACCGTGTTTTGTTCGGTACGGATTTTCCCTTTTCTTTTAGCTGTTCCTACTCCTTCCATTCCCGGTTTTCTTTTACAGCTTTCTAGTGGTAGTTTCCTACTTTTCTTGCTTTACTACTATTGTTGATGTTTTAGTTGTTCCATGTTACTGTGTTGTTTTTCAGTGGGGATCCGCGTGACCCCTATTGAGCCAGTGACATGAGACTCACCCCTACTTTTCAGGTGTGGTCGTCTCTGCTTCTTTTTGCAGTTCCTGGTGTGGCGAGTTCGTAGTTGCCAGCGGTACCTGCGTCGGGCTTCCCCCGACCTCAGTGTACGTCTTTCTTTCTGTTAGACTATACTTGTACTTGTCTTTCCTTTGGACTGGACTCTGGTATAATTGTTAATTTGAACTGTCAATTAAGAAGTAATTCTATTTCTACTACTTTAGCAAATCGATCTAATGAAATTTAATTGCTTACTGTTATATCTTTGTGGCTTCAATGTACTACACGACAATCCTTTTTTCCATCGGAGCTTTACAGCTCTTGGGAGGCTTGACGGGTTCCAAGTGGTATCGGGTCTCCTCGGTAGTCCTATCGAGTATATCCGGTATCCGAGATCCGGGTCGTCATAGCTGGTATCAGAGCATTGTTGTGTGAAAGTGCATGGGAATCCGAGATATACAGTGTCTAGAGTCCTAAAAGTCCAGTACAGTCTTTCGCTGGCTTAGGTTTCACGATTCCTTGTCGCGTTATTTTCCATAAGTGGTCTTGTGCGTGCTGTGTTGGCACTGTACGAGATGGTTTTGCTCTCGTCAAGATGCGACGGGATGCTCTTTTTCATCGTGGTGTTCGTCTCGATCATGTTGTACTTGGCAGAGTTTGCCTGAAGGCTCGAGTCTGCGGTACATTATTTGAGATTTTTCATGGTTTGTTCAGGTGGCTAGAGACATTTCGAGTTGGTGTGATGGTTGTACACGTTCTTACGTTATTTTCGTCATCCCAGCTTAAGTCTGTGCAGCTCCTGATGTGTCTCGCTTCTGTTGAAGTGCTCGATTAGATTCCCTTGATTGAGAAGATGCTCGAGCGAACCTAGGATTTTCCTTCCTGGTGTGCTGCTGTTAGCCGAGCTTGATGCTTCTCATCCTGATTGCTGGAGTCTTTTTGAGGTAAGCCTTAGAAGTGTTGTCTTAGTGAGACCTTTATCTTGTGTCTGCTTAAGTGCAGACAGTGTTTATTATGAGCCTGATCTGCTCCTTGTTCTACGGTTTCTTGGCTTTGGACCTAATCTTTGTGTTGAGAGACGTGGTGCACCGTGTTTGTCGTGCCGTGTCTAGCGGCCGATGTATGGTGAAGGCTCATTAATTGTTTCAAGACGTAATGGTAAGCTGAGATTAGCATTTTTCTTTAGGCTTTGTGCTGAAGCTGGTGCTCTTCTTCGTTTGCACTTAGGCAATGTCTGATTGGTTGGTCACAAGATCAGTACTCGTGGCGTGCTATATTGCAATTTTCATGAATTGCGATGGCGCCAAGTGTGTGCTGAGATGCGGATACCGAGGTATCTTCTGATGCCTGTGTGTGTTATATGAGTGCGCAACGGAAGCGTGTGGGCTGATTACCCACCGATCTAGAGAATTGTTTTTCTCGATGTGACTTCGTCTTGGCTTTATGTGCCTTAATGTTGTCCTTGCCGTGCTATTGCTATAGGAGGCATTCTGGTGTTGGCATCGGCATTTGTGAGTATTGGGGAATCTGTCGGCATTTTTGCTGGTTGAGTACCCTCTGCTCCGTAATTCTTTCTTGGGTGTTGTGCTCTCTAGACGTGATCGCGGCCCTTGAGATGCGTTTCCCAAGATTGTCATTCTTGTTGTCGTGGGTCTTTTCTTGGTAAGCTACTCGTGGCATGACTAGTCCATTATAGTCGTGTGTTCAACTGTTATTGTGCCTTGATGCCACCCAGCTTGAAGTTGTGTTCCGTGGTTCTGTGTTCAGTACGGAGCTAGGATTCTGCAAGTGTTGTTGCTGCTATCGTTGTTTCCCTGTAAATCTGTCTTAGCATCGTGTGGACCATGATCTTGTCAGTTAGTTTTGTTGTAATCTTCTTTTCTGATAGAGTTAGCATGCGACTCGAATCAGATGCAATGTTTGAATGAGGACTGACTTGATTGTGCTTGTGGTCCGGTGCTGTTGTTGGCGTCCTGTGTGCCAGGTCTTGTGGTTGCCTTTAGCACTGGAGCTGATGTGTCGAGCTGTCAGCTGAGAGGACTATGCTTCCTTGTTTAAGCTGATGCTTATCGTGTCTGTCGTTTTGTTTTCCCGATATCTGTTTTCGTGGCTTAGGTCGTGTCTCCTTTCCTGTGAGACGTAAGCGACATTGCCTTGTTTTGGAGGTGTCGGACTTATGTTCACTTGGGTGTCGTGCTCGATCCAGAGCGTGTGCTTGTGATTATAGTCTGACAGTGTTCCTCTGAATGGTGTTTTTCGAGATTCACGCTGTTTCAAGTTGTGCCTTAGGGTTTGTTCCTCCCTGCTTCTTCTTGTTCGCTCCTTAAATTTCGAGGATGAAATTTCTTGAAGGAGGGGAGGTTGTAATACCCCGGATTCTTATCGGATCTTTCGGATCCTTTTCGTAGAGTTTCGGATCGCTTTTGTGGGTCCTGAGTTGAGTTTTACGATCCACGTGGGTTTTTCTCTCGTATTAGTTACGGAACCCTATGGTGAGTTTATATCTCAGTTCATCGACTCATGGATGCCGCAGTTGCGTTGTACTCTTCCCGAGGATCGTTTCGACTATTTCTGCATATTTTTCTGAATTAGTCCATTTTTAGGCCAAAAATCAAATTTTCAGAAATTAGGTAATTTCCTAATTTCTTTTCCTTTTTTCCTTTTTCTTTCTTCTTCCTCTTTCCTTTCCCATTCACCGCTGTAACCCCTCTCTCCCCCGTTTTCTCTCTTCTCTCGCCCTTCCGGCTCCGGCTGCAGACGGAGGAGGCTCGGGCAGGCAGAGGTGATGTTGTGGGATTGATCGGGTGCGCGATGGGGCGAGGATCGGACCGTTTCTGATGCGATCCCAACGGTGGATTCAAAGTCGACGGTCGAGCTTGCGATGTGGTTTTCGGCGCGGTTTAGTCATTACGGTGCACGGAATCGTCGGTGGAGGTAGGGTGATGGAATCTCTACTTCTCTTCTACGCTCCCTCCGAGTTTCACGCCGAATGGTGAGCATACAAGCGGCTTTCTTTCAAGTTCGGGAAAATCATGCTTTTGGGGTGTTCACAGGGTTCGCCGAAAAACGGTGACAGTTTTTAGATCAGTGGTATCAATCGAACCCCTGGAATGCCAGCGTTCCAGATCCGCTGATTTCGTGTTGATTGGTTGTCATTTGGGGCCGGTACGAGCCCGGGAACCCCGGTGACCCAAATAGGGTTAATTCGGTGGAATTGCCCGTTTCAATCCGTTTGTGCATTGTTTTGAGCCCTTCCAGAGTGTGGAATGTCGATATTGTGATTGTAGTTGTTTTCCCCTTCGATCGGAATCGAACGGGGCGTGGAATCAAGCTCGAACGTCGAGGTTCTGCCAGTTTTCCGCCGTGACCGGTCGACCGGACCAGATGGGTCGGTCGACCTGCCAGTGCCCGTGGGACCGTGTCGGTCCAGTCGGTGGTCCGGTCGACCGACCACCCATGTCCGGTCGATCGACCCTGTCCGGTCGTTCGACCCTGTCTGGTCGTTCAGGGTGATCGAAATGCTGTGTTTTTTATCATTTTGAGTCCTGGTCGGTCCGGTTGAGACCCAATGACCAACCTACGGCCTCGCGAGTGTCCTGGACACCCTGTGGGTTCCGTGTCTATGTTTCTGGGGTGTCTGGAGGTGCCGTGTTACTTCGATTAGCGTGCCCAAAGGTGTGTATATCTCGAGCTCTGTGTTACGCTCGATCGAGTCACCGTGTATCGGTGTGAGTGCGGTGGGGTTCCCCCGCATGTGTGTGTGGCCTCTCTTGAGTTCCCGTCTTGAGGGGATGGTTTCGGTAGCTTGTGGCCTGCCTCGATACCCGTGTTACCGTGGTCTTAGACCTAGTCAAGATTTTAAGTCGGTTGGCCTTGGCGGTCCAACCTTCATGCGTTTCTCCGCTGTAGCGCGCCTTTCTTAGGCCGCTACATGTCATTTGGCTTAGGTCAATGTTTTAGGGCAGTTAGTGTGGTAGTTGTCTCTTGGACCGCCTAGTCCGTGTGGCGGATCTATATTAGACCACTTTGGTGGTTTGTCCGAATAGGTCAGTTCAGGGTTGACTGGGTTTAGCGGCCTGATCCTTGACCGTTACAGTCGCCTAACGGCCCATTCTATGACCGCCAGCGTATGTTCCTTCGCTTAATTTCTGAGTGTCGTTTCCCGATGTTTTGACTTCTGATTATCTTGGCTTGACTTTGTGGTTTGCCCGCTATACCGTGGATGTCTTCTGACATCCTATGAGGGCTACAACCATAGTCAGATAGCCAGGAGAGCCTTCGTATCGCTTTAGAGTCTTTATTTAGGTTCTGGTGAACCCGGTGAGACCCAGTGGTTGACATGTAACCTTGTGTGTGTCTCGGCTTGTCTGTTCAGCTCGAGATAGTGGTGTTAGATGCCTTGAGGTACTGTCCTATCTCGGTCTACATGTCCAGGTGTGTCAATGGTCTTGGTGATCCCTCAGGTCTCTGTGTGTCATTTTATACAGATGTGTCGTTTCATTGACATAGGATTAGACCGATTGGCGGCTTGTTCTGCTTTGTACGACGATCTTGACTCCTAGTCGTGAGACTCAAGGATCATTGCGTTGGAAGGTCTAGTTGCCCTATCAGGAGTCTGTTGGCAGTTGGTGTACTACCATTGTGCTTCGTAGTACGGGTGATAGTGCGTGCTTAGCCTATCTATACTTCGACACTCATGTTTTGGAGTATGTGTCTAGTGAGCCTCCACTAGTCGTAGCATGGTGACACGTTACGACGTGTCGACCCACCCGGGAGTGGTGGCGAGGCAGTTTCTGAGATATGGTTTGTAAGCTAGTTTCTGTGGGCCCCCACTGTAAAGTAGCATCCTGCTAGGTGGGAGAAACTCGCTAGAGGCCTGGCTCTCTGGCAAGAGTCGGTGTGTGCACACGTGATCAGGGGCTTGGACTGATGCCGACGGGTGTTACCCTATCTTGTCACTCGTTACTGTAGTTCATGTTCTGGTTCTGAGCGTGTCTTAGTCTCTATCGTGCAGCAGGCGGCAGCGTAGGCGAGACACTTGAGACGCAGCATAAGACGTTAGTGGACGCAGCTGGCTGTTCTTCTAGTGAGAAGGTGCTTCCGTCACGTGACATGTGACTCTCTTGTTTCTCGCACGTCGTGACCTTTCTAGGTTAGCCCTCTCATGGCCTTGCTCGAGGTCAGTGTTGTGTCGTGTGCACGACGTTCTAGTTGTGTGTGTGTCATCATGTCTAGAAGAGCGTGCATGACAATCGAGTCATGTATGCTTTAGAGAGTCTGTTGGTTATCTAGATCTTTTCTTGGCTTTTTGCCTGTTTCAGTAGGCCTTGGGCCTTGTGCCTGTCGACGGATCGGTAATTCTTAACTTTGTGAGATCAGGGTTCGCCTTTCTGTTGCTGTTGGAGTAGCTCAGGGAGCCGAGGTTAGTTTGGCAGTCGTGTTTTGTTCGGTACGGCTTTTCCCTTTTCTTTTAACTGTTCCTACTCCTTCCGTTCCCGGTTTTCTTTTACAGCTTTCTAGTGGTAGTTTCCCGCTTTTCCTGCTTTACTACTACTATTTCTGTTTTAGTTGTTCCGTGTTACTACGTTGTTTTTCAGTGGGGATCCGCGTGACCCCTACTGAGCCAGTGACACGAGGCTCACCCTTGCTTTTCAGGTGTGGTCGTCTATGCTTCTTTTGGCGGTTCCTGGTGTGGCGAGTTCATAGTTGCCAGGGGTACCTGCATCGGGATTCCCCCGACCATAGTGTACGTCTTTCTTTCTGTTGGACTGTACATGTACTTGTCTTTCCTTTGGATTGGACTCTGGTTTAATTGTTAATTGGAACTGTTAATTAAAAAGTAATTTTATTTCTGCTACTTTAGCAAACTGATCTAATGAAATTTAATTGCTTACTATTATATCTCTGTGGCTTCAATGTACTACACGGCAATCCTTTTTCCCTTCGGAGCTTTACAGCTCTTGGGAGGCTTCACGGGTTCCAAGTGGTATCGGGTCTCCTCGGTAGTCCTATCGGGTATATCCGGTATCCGGGATCCGGGTCGTCACACTTTGAGTCCGCCCCGTCTTGGAAGTGGATGCCGCCTAGAGGTCACCGAGAGATAATCTCCGCCAAAGGGAGGTGTGGAAGAGTGTAGAGGGGAGGTGGGAAGATTTTAAAAATAATGTATGGGTGTGGTATGTTGAAAGTAGAGGGGGCTACGGGTGTGCATAATGAAGATAAAATGTTAAAAATAGAGTGCAATAGAGGTGGAATTAACATAAAATTGGATGGGAATTAGGCGATGTGGTAGAAGATAAAGTTGGAGGGCATAAAAAGGGGAAGAACTTTGATGAAGACCGCAGAGAGAGATAATGAGAGGAGGAGGTTGAAAATTAGAGGGGGAGGCGACTGTGCAAAAGTGAATATGCATGAACAGTGAAAAGAGATGAAGGACAGGGGGTTGGAAAAATGAAAATAACTTAAAAAAGGGGAGAGAATTAGGAGGAGAGGTAGAAGAAGAAGTTGGAGAGCATTGCAAAAGGAACAACATTTGTGAATAACACAAATTAAAATGATGAACTCTAATGCATGTAAAAAGAAGAGATCTAAGCTACGGGTGAGAAAAAAAGAGTGTTGCAGAGAAAACAGACAGAGAGAGGGAGAAACGAGGGAGGAAAAAGAAAAATCGATGAAAAAGATGTGAAAGGAGGGGCCTCGGTGCTTTTTTTATAGGGTTTTAGGCCCATTAATGTGAAATCGTTACAGGAGCACATTCAGGAGGCGTTATGGAGGCTTCTTGGGCGTCGGTTACGCATATGAAGACGTGACTAGGACAGTGGGCATTTTTCTGAAAGAAGCGACTGATGAACTGGGCGCCCCATTTGTTATTTCCCTTTTTTGAATTTTAGACTCTGTGAGAGAGGCGCCTGGGGTACTGGGCACCCTTTAAGCGGTGCCTGGTACCCTGGGCGCCTACTTCAAAAGCTTCCCGCCATTCTTCTTTTCATACTGATGGAATTGGCGACCGTCCGCATTGTCACTTCTTCCGTAAGAGGTGCCTAAAAGGCCAGGCGCCTTCTTCTTTTCTGTTTCTATATTTTTTTTCTTTTTTTGCAACTGTCAAAGGGCCGCCCAGCCTCTTGGGCGCCTTCTAAGGGGCGCCCAGCAGTCTGGGCGCCTTCTTCTGAGTCCCTGTAAAATCAAGCAAACCATCAACGTATTATTCCCCTTTATCTGAAAAATAGTTGTGCAAATTCTTGAATGATTCTCACACTACCATTTTTACTTAGAAATGATGGTAAAATGCATGTAGACTCAAATTATGTGTGAGAGTGGAATTAACTACTGAATTGCAAAACTTTGTACTTTTAATGCTTAAAGATGATGTATGTGATGCGAGTTATGATATGAAAAGTGATAGTCATCATGTCTCCATGGGGAGCACCAGTCCTATTTGTGCGGAAGAAAGATGGGGCTATGCATTGATTACCACAAGCTTAATCAAGCCACTAATAAGAACAAGTATCCTCTGCCGAGGATTGAAGTATTATTTGACCAGCTGTCATCTGCCAAGGTCTTCTCCAAAATTGATCTGAGGACGGGCTATCATCAAATCAGAATCAATCCCGAAGATGCGTCGAAGACGGCCTTCAGGACTCAGTATGGTCACTACGAGTTCTTAGTAGTACAATTTGAACTGACCAATGCACCGGCCGTGTTCATGGAGCTGATGAATCAGATCTTCCGCCCTTACCTAGATCGGTTTGTCATAGTCTTTATAGACAACATCCTGATATATTCTGCTAGTCAGGAGGAACATCGGTAGCATCTGAGAGTGGTTCTGCAGACTCTCAGAGAGAACAAGTTCTACGCCAAATTTAGTAAGTCTGAATTTTAGCTAGACCAGGTGATGTTTCTCGGACATGTCATATCCGGAAATGGTATATCTGTGGACCCCAACAAGGTGGAAGCAGTAACAAAGTGGGAAGCATTGAAGGCAGTCATGGAGATTAGAAGCTTCCTTGGTCTGGCTGGATACTACTATCGGTTCCTTGAAGGTTTCTCCACCACTGCAGCTCCAATGACCAAGTTGACAAAGAAAGGAGCGAAGTTTATCTGGTCAGAGGACTGTGAATACAGTTTTCAGATGCTCAAGGAAAAGTTGACTTCAGCCCCGGAGTTGGCACTCCCACAAGGGAATGATGGCTTCACTATTTATATAGATGCCTCCAAGATCAACCTCGGCTGTGTACTAATGCAGAATGGCCGAGTGATCGCCTATGCCTCAAGACTGTTGAAGGACCATGAGAAGAATTACCCCACTCATGACCTTCAAATGGCAGCAGTGGTCCATGCTTTGCCCATCTAGAGACACTATTTATATGGAGTTCGGTTCGAGGTCTTCACTGACCATCAGAGCCTCAAATATATATTCACTCAAAAGGAACTTAATTTGAGGCAACAAAGGTGGGTCGTACTGTTGTAGGACTACGACTTCACCTTGCAGTACCATCCAGGCAAGGCGAATGTGGCGGAGGACGCCCTCAACCGTAAATTGATGGCATTGAGCTTGCGTCAAGAATGGAATATGATGGAGGGTGTGATTGAATCACGACCCAAGAAAAGGAAGCAATTCGGTCTCTTGGCTGGGTTGTCAGCTAGACCTACATACTTAGACAGAATTGCCTAGGTACAAAAGCAGATATGGCATTGCAGAAACTACTGAACAATGAGGACTTCCATGTGGGAATCGATGGGCTAATCACGTTTCGAGAAAGGATCTGTGTACCAGATGATGTGGAATTGAAAAGGGAATTGATGCAGGAGGCTCACAGGTCAAAGTTCTCCATCCACCCTGGAAGCACTAAGATGTTTCAAGATATGAAGAGGATGTATTGGTGGCCAAGAATGAAGCGAGACATAGTGGAGTTCGTGTCCAAATGTCTCACTTGCCGGCAGGTGAAGATTGAGCATCAAAGACCTGGCGGACCTCTCCAGACCATTGAGATGGCACAATGGAAATGGGAACAAATCACCATGGACTTTGTGACTGGTCTACCCATGACTAGGAGGAAGCATGATACCATATGGGTGATCGTGGACAGATTTACAAAGACTGCACACTTTATGCCCGTCAACAAGCAGACTCCAATCGAATCCCTAGCGAAATTGTTCATCGCTGAGATCATTCGATTACATGGTGCACCTTTATCTATCATCTCTAACCGAGACCCTTGATTTACAGCGAGGTTCTGGAAGAGTTTGCAACAGCTATGGGGACAGAACTGCGGCTCAGCTCGGCATTTCATCCTCAGACCGATGGGCAATCCGAGCGCACTATCCAAACTCTAGAAGATATGTTGAGGGCATGCAGTATTGAGTGGAGGGGGAATTGGGACGATCATTTTCCCCTAATGGAATTTGCATACAACAATAGTTTCCATTCTACCATCGGAATGACACCTTATGAAGCACTCTATGGGTGGCCATGTAGATCACCGGTGTGTTTGTATGAAGCTGGAGAAAAGCAGCTATTCGGACCACAGTTGGTACAAGACTACTCAGAGAAGATATCTATGATCAAGCAGCGACTCCTCACAGCCCAGAGCCTTCAGAAAAGTTATGCAGTCCAGCTCCGGAGAGAGTTAATTTTTACAGAAGGAGACCATGTGTTCCTAAAGGTGTCTCTTGCTAAGGGAGTCATACGGTTCGAAGGAAGGGCAAGCTCAGTCCGAGATACATCGGGCCTTTCAAGATTTTGCAAAGGGTTGGCGAGGTGGCTTATCGACTTTCACTTCCACCCGCTCTGTCACATGTACATCCTGTCTTTCACGTCTCCATGCTTAGAAAGTATGTCCCGGATGCCTCACATGTTATAGAGTATGAGCCCTGGAGATTCGGGCAGATCTGTCATATGTGGAGTAGCCTAGTGAGATCATAGACTGGAAGGAATAGGTATTGAGGAATAAAACTATCTGGCTGGTGAAGGGCTATGGAGGAATTCTCATTCCGAGGAAGCAACATGCGAGCCAGAGGACAAGATGCGCCAGGAATACCCTCAACTATTCAGTGAGTAATTTTTCATAAAGAAGAAATTTCTCGAGTTAATTTCGAGGATGAAATTATTTTAAGGGGGAGAGGATGTTATGACCACCAATTGGGCCCAAGATCAATTGTGTACAATTCATGCCTATGAACTGGATGAGCTAGAAATCTAGACAGATTGTTGAAGGACCCTTAGAAAATTCGTAACTTAACATAGGAAGATCAGAATTAGGTGAAACCAAAGCTCATGCAAAGACCATTGAGTAAGGAATAACTTTAGTGATGAGTATAACTTCTGGAAAGTAGGCCTAAAATGGGGTAAGATGGTGTTTGTGATAATGGGTCGAAAAGGTTACAGAAAACATAGTCACCCGTTAAAATAAGGATATCTTGGTCCACAGTCAACCAAATGGGATGCATTAGAAAACTTGGGCCCTTAACCCAAACACTTCTGTTGGGTCGAAGTCCAATTCGCATCAGAACCCAAGGTTCTAAGCCCTTTGGCTTCCAGCTATCACGAAGAGGTGTGACTGTTAGGAGAATTCGAATGTAATTAATGGGAAATTCATAACGTCATCTGTGGTTAATGAAATGACCTGACACCAAGGCCAAAATTCTAAGTAGAATGTTAGCTACAACTTCTACGTTAGGTCGAGGCCAAATACTACCTGATGCTAGAGTTATACCTGGATTACCTCGGGCTACCGAAAGGTCGCAACTGGAATGAGGGAGAATAAATGATAATGTTGCGAAAATCATAACTTGGGTTAGGAATGAAGAACTTTGATAAATCAAGATCCAAAGTTAGATCAAGAAGTCCTCTTCATTTCATATGAAGATGTCCCAACTCAAATCCTAACAGAAAAATGTGCCCACTCGTATCTATGACCGGGTAGACGAAGGGTCACCTCTGTTCAAACCGAAGGGGTGCTCAGCATTAACCCCTCTTTAAACCAGCGACCTTGGGAGCGGGTTGGAGCCTTGTGGGTTGTGGGTAGGACCTTGAGAGGCTTGACAACTATATAGGGAGGTGGGTTTCAAGGGTGTTCAGCCTTTAGCAACACCTATTTTCAATTATCTACCATCTACGGTTCATCTTGAGTAAGAAAGAGAGGTGAGGGACCTTGGCCCTGCGAAGGAGGGCGAACCTGTAGTTCCTAGGACGACGGGTGAAGTCTTGGGAGGATCTGGGGTGTGGATCTCATCCCTGGATCGAAAGGAGAAGCTTAGGTGGATCTGGGGTGTAGATGTCATCCCCGGATTGTCTGTTTTAACATTTCAAAGGTAGGCACCTAACCTCAATTTTAGGGGTCAACAGTGCATTAGAACGATTTCAAATATTTTTCTATACTTTAAAGAGGGTCTAAGGGTACGTGGGATCGACCAACAAGTTCATTGTCTATTTTTCATCAAGTTACGGCTCTCACGAGTTTCCTCTGAGTCTCTACCAGAGTTTAAAGTCTCTGGACAGGTATATACACATGTGGTCAGGTCAGTGCAGGTCCATGAGTAAGGTCTGTGCACATTTGGTGTAGGCCATAGTAAGGTCTATGCATATTTGATGTTGGCCATAGTAAGGTCTGTGCACATTTGATGTCGGTCATAGTAAGGTCTGTGCACATTTGATGTCGGCCATAGTAAGGTCTGTGCACTGTTGCCATAGTAAGGCGATGTCGGCCATAGTAAGGTCTGTGCACATTTGATGTCGGCCATAGTATGGTCTGTGCACATTTTGTGTTGGCCATAGTAAGGTCGATGCACATTTGGTATTGTCCAAGGTAAGGTCGACGCACATGTATTGTAGTCTTTGGGCAGGTCTGAGCAGGTCCAGGTAAGGTCGATGCACATGTATTGTAGCCTTTGGACAGTCTGAGCAGGTCCAAGGTAAGGTCGATGAACAAGTATTGTAGCATTTGGATAGTTCTTAGCAGGTCCAAGGTAAGGTCGATGCACATGAATTGTGGCCTATGGACAGGTCTGAGCAGGTCCAAGGTAAGGTCGATGCATATGCAGTATATCCTTTGGACAGGTCTGAGCAGGTCCAAGGTAAGGTCGATGCACATATGGTGCAGACCATGGTAAGGTCGATGCACATGTGGGTAGGTCGATGCACCTATGGTTATGTCCAAATTTCTAGAAACTTAGAAAAAGATAGTTTTGAAAGGGCATTTTAATTCATAAAAATCTAAAAAATTGGAAAAAGATAGGAGACTAAGGTAGCACCTCACTGTAAAAATTCATGCTCCTAGAAATTCCGTACAGAGAGTTAGATGTCGTTTTCTATGCATGTGTAGCCTAGAAATTAACTTGTCTCCTTTATTCAGTAACCTGATCATGCTCCTTTCCATGACCAGTAAGCTTATGATTGTGGTTCTTCCACTTAAAACATTTTGAAGCATGCTTATTATGATAAAGTACCATACTAGTATTTGCAAAATGAGTATGCATGTGAATGTGATTACGATATGAATGTTATAAATGGAAAACAGCAGCAATCTGTTAGGTAGGACTTCGGTCCCTTCTGCGGGACGGCGATACGTAACGCCGCGGAGGTAAAAGATCCCAGAGGACAGCGATACGTAACGCCATAGTCAAAAACCTATCGATTCGGCTGGTTCATTCTGTGGGATGGCGATACGTAACGCCACAAAACCCGGTGGACGGCGATACGTAACGCCCCATGTAGTAGGAGTTTAGGTGGGAGTTCACTCCAGGGTCTGCGCAGTACTCTTGCGTTCGTTTGTGTGTATGCGGGCCTCCTGTGTTTGCGACAGCTGTTCGGTTCCATGAATAACAAAAATGTGAAAACTCATGAAAATGTGATAATGTGCAACTGCTCATTCACTGAGGTCTTGTTCCATGCATGGGTACCTTATATGTTAGTTAAAGAATATGTATTTTCTCATATGAGTTATTTTAAGTAGATGATAATGAATGGATTATGCTATTATTAACATCTGAATTATGTGTATAATTTGGTTATATAGATGTGAGTTAACCCTGGTTTGTTTAGGCTGTCTACTGAGCGTCACACTCACCCCTTGTGACACACATTTTCAGGAGACATAGAGAAGGAGGTTGAGGAGGAGGCTGCAGCTGAGGAGTAGTGCTAGATCATAGTTCGTCTAGGTATGCTGTGGATGAATGTTTCTCTTATCTATATGGTTATGGGGTGGTGAGCCTATGAGGACTCATGTTTATTCTGAACAATGGACATGTACTCTCTTTTGAAATTATGAATGGTTGAGATACTGTTTACATTTCTTGTAATTGTGGTTTCTCTCTCTCTCATGCTCATGTATGCATGTTTATATATTGTGCTTCCGCGATACGTACGAAGTAATGTCTCGAGGTCGATGGAGGAAAAGAAAAAAAAATATGCCCATAAAATGGGGATCGGATCTTGTGGCGTTACACATGGGATCGCCCGGTAGTTGGCTAAGAGTGACGCAGAGGGGAAGAAGATGGAGGCCTAACTCCAAAGGCTCGCGGGCGATCGCGCCAAGCTCCAGGAACTCTTGGAGTCACAGGGGTGCACCTTGGTGGAGGTGGAGCGTGATCGAGACACCTTCTAAGTCCATATCCAGACGCTGGAGGGGTCCCTACATGAGGCAGTCGAGCGGGCTAATGCAGCTAATGCTCGGGTGGCTGAGCTGGAGTCCCTGGTGGCTGAGGTCTGGGAGAGGGTCCAGGCGCTGGAGGCCCAGGCCGATAGGCTGAAGGCTGCGATGGCCACGATCAATGTGGAGGCCGTGGAGTGCTTTCGATCATCCTTGGAATACCAGGACGAGCTGAACACGGCTGCATTCGAAGTCTATGGTCCAACGAGGGACCTCGGCTTTCAAGAGGGATGGTCGGCCGCCCTCCCAACTGCTGCTGATAGCATGGGTGTCCTGGTGACGTCCCTACTGCCCCCGCTAATGCCATTCGAGCCTGCAGCTAGACACGGCGAGGAAGAGTTCGGCAGGGAGGGGCCAAGCATGGAAGAATATGCAGTCGGGGCCGAGCACTCAGTGGAGAGAGAGTTAGTCGACTTGACTGACGATGCTCCACCCCCCATGGCAGTTCCTGAAGATGTGCCCAAGGCTCAGGACCAGGCACCAACTGACGTCACTGAGAAGGTGAGCACTTGAGGGAGTGCTCCCCATTACTTGTATCTTGTTTTTATCCTTTTCCCTTCTTTTTATTGTTGTACGTACGAGCAGACGTTGCCCTTTACTTGTATGCTTTTTGCTTTATAACAAAGACTTGCCTTTTCTTCGAAAATTCTGATTGTCTGGAGCATTATGTACTTTCCACGTAATCTTCACGCTTTCTTTTCCCTACTTTAAACCTTCCTTGGGATATGAAACGACAGTCGAAGTCCCGTAGAAGGGTGTAAGATGGCACTATCTTCGGGGTCCCGTCGCTTCGATTTCCACGAAGTTTGTGAGGCATGAAGACTCTTTTGCCCCTTCTGGGGGTTTGGTCTCCTTCCTATAAATAGAGATCCTGTGAGGAACCGTAGGGACATCTTGGGTTCCTTTGGTGGTGTTGTGGGAGATCTTGTGGGATAATATGTCTCATGTCATGTCTCTTTTGACTTAATTCTCTGAATTTAATTTCCCATTTTGTTTTAATGATTGGCAACAATACATTTTTTTTTTAGATCTTAGATTTTGATAATAATTATATTCTAAAATCATTCTTATTATGACAACACTGTAAGCATTTCATAGCTTCATGTGCACGTATTTCATACTATGGTCCATACATTTTTACAGTTCTGCGCATGAAGGTCAATGCATTTCGCATGGCAAGCAGAGGCAAGGTCGGTGCACATCATCTCTTAGTACTACTAAGGTCGATGCACGTCTCTATAGAAGTGCACAACAGGTCGGTGTAGATCTTGTAGCGTGCATTTAAAGTCGGTGCACGTCTTGTATGATTTTATACAAGATTGGTGCATGTCTCTATAGAAGTGCGCATATAAGTCGGTGCACCTTTTTGCAGACAGCACACAAGGTTTGTGCACTTATGATTGTTAGGTCAGTGCACATTTCTGTTTATGCAAACATTAAGGTCAGTGCATACCACTATTTCCTCATGTAGCTCAGTGCACATTTTAAGTGCCTGCACATAAGGTCCGTGCACATCTTGCTTGACTGCACACATAGTCAGTGCACGTTTCCGCCTCATGCATATAAAGATCTGTGTACCTTTTATCTCATGCATATAAGGTCGGTGCACATTCTTGACTTATGCATATGAAGGTCTGTTCACGTCTGCCTTGTGTCTATATAAAGTCGGTGCATATAGTTATTTGCATAAACTCAGGTCGATGCACATTTGCATTGATCGCTTGGAAGGTTTGTGCAAACTCTATTCTATGCATGTCCAAGGTTAGTGCATATTTCGTGTACTTCATATCAAGGTCAGTGCATATGCATTCTAAGTGTTTGACTTATTGTCTATCGTCTGAATTGTTGGATTAATTACTATGTCTCTGGAAACAACCGAAACTTAAGTGGTCACGTGATCCCATGATGATAAGTGGCACGTGATCCAAGGTGATTCTCCAATCAGATCTATCTGACACTAGAGCCGCGCGCTTCCATCACCTGACACGTGGAAAGAGCATCTACATCTCCTGACACGTGGAGCTTCACTAGAGCCTCTTCTACTAAATTTTTGGGCAGGAAACATGCTTCCCACGCGCCCTCTTCTCGCGAGGCTATATAAAGGGACCAGATCTCACAGATACAAAGTAGAGAGAGATAAAGAAGGCAGATTAAGTAGAAGAGACAAGCGGAGCGAGTGTGAGAAGCAGAGAAGAAGTTGAAACAAGAAGCTGCAGTAAAGGTCAAGAAAAGTAGAGCATCGTAAGCTGGTTTGATCGTCTGAGTAAGAAGAGAGCTTATCTTTGTAATTGACTCTTGGATCAAATCCAGAGTCAATATGCTCCTAGAGAGCTACATTGTTTTCTCATTTCATTCTTTCCATTTTATCTCTTGAATTCTCTTAAGTTGTGTATCAGTGGGCGAGGGTGAAACCTATTGGAAACCTAGTTTTGATAATGACAATCTATGAGTCATGTAAGACTAAAATGCATAAATCTGTTTGTGTTTGACTAATGCATATATGGTCTGTGCATAGTTGTTTCAGTCAGCTTACAAGGTCTGTGCACCTTGCGCATTTAGCATACAAGGTCTGTGAATGTTTTGCTATATACCTGATTTGGATCGGTGGACATGAGGACCTGGTGCATATGAGGTCCATGCATATTACAGGTGAAGTCAGTGCAGGTTCATATGAAAAGTCTGTGCATATGCGCACATACTGTGACATGCATACGAAGGTCGGTACTAGCTTTGTCCTCTATGCACAAAGTCTCTACGCATGAGCATTCCAGGGTCGGTCCATATTTTTGCCTCTATTACAAAGTATGTGCATGTTTTCATTTTGTACTAACTAAGGTCGGTGCATCTCTTCATGATATCTGTTATAAGGTTGATGCACGCTTACATGCATATTTCACCTTAACTGTATTAAGGTCAGTGCACGCCTCTGAAGGAATATAAACAAGGTAGGTGCATTTCTGTTTACAGAATGCGCATGTAGTCGGTGTACAGTTTTGCCTTACACATAAGGTCGGTGCACAATCTTCGCCGCTTTGCTCATATAGTCTGTGCACATCCTGCATAAATGCACACTAGGTCAGTGCATGCTCTGATGTGTGTACATAAGGTCGGTGTAGTTTTTGCCTCGAGCATGTAGAAGTCAGTGCATACTCTGCATTGGGTAGAACATGTCAGTGCATAATCTTCCTTGTGTAATATAGGTCCGTGCATGTGTCATCTTAAGGGTATAACGGTCGGTGCAACTTTTGCATCGGGCTTGTATAGGTCGGTGCAATTTGTGTTGCTGCACGCATGCAAGGGTCGGTGCATGTTTGTGTCTCACACATACAAAAGTCAGTACACTTTATGCATCCTTCATATTAGGGCTGGTGCAAGTTTTATCTTCGCATGAAAAGGTCGGCGCACATAATTGTCTTATGCATACAAGGCTCAGTGCATGTCTACTTAATGCATATAAATGGTCTATGCATTCACGTCTATATATGTACCTAGTCGGTGCATGTTTTTCTCATTCATATAATACGTCTGTGCATGTGAATGCTTATATGAACTCCAGCTCACCAAGCATTTGACTAAATGCCTCTGTTTTTATTGACAAGATAAAGTGAAATTCCCAAGTCTCTGAGATAAATAGAACGTCAATTAAGATCTGACCCGTGGGCTCCGATAAGCACGCTCTTGTTAGAATTTCTGGGCAGGAAACGTGATTTCCACGCGCCTATCTTTCGCGAGCTTTATATAGAAGACCCGGTCGTGCCTTCTACGGATGATGGAATTCATAAGAATAAGTCCTAGAGAGAAAAATAGAAGAAGAGATCTGAGAAGAAATACAGAGTGCCGTATTTTCAGCAGATATCTGAGAGAAAGAAGAGTGTGAGTCTGGGAGTGATAGGTGATAGCAAGAGAGTGAAGAAGAGGGATATCGGGAGAAGATATCGTGAAGCAATTGAAGCAACTCTTGAAGATATGTTCTCCATTGTGTCCTCTGGATCAGATCCAAGGCACAGCGCTCCTGCGTGAGCATTTCGGTTTATCTTTATTATCAGTTTTTCGATGCTGAACATTTTTAGTTTCTGTTTATGTTGTTAATATTTCTTCTAAGCTGTGTATCAGCGGTGGCATAAGCTGTAAGGCCCAGTGGCAGAGGTGGATTCCTCTGGATAGCTAAGCTGTAATGCTCAGCGGTCGGCGAAGCTATAATGCCCAGCGGTTGGCAAGCTGTGATGCCCAGCTCACGCAAGCTGTGATGCAGCAGTTTGTAGGCAAGCTGTGAGGCCCAGCAATTTTAAGCTGTGAGTCAGCAGTAATCCACACTCTGGATTGAGTGTGGGGTGGATGTAGGTCTGGAGGACCGAACCACCTAAAAGGTTCTTGTGTATTGTGGGTTGTTTTTTAATGTGTCAACTGTTAGATGAATGATAGGCGTGTTTCTACCTACGTTCATGGTTGATTTTAATTCCGCATTAGTCTAAAGTCTTTAGGCTAAGTTTTAATTTAATCAAGTTTTTAGAGGGAGATTCATTCACCCCCCCTCTAAATCTTGGTTTGCACCACTCCATCATGCTAACAATTGGTATCAGAGTGGGTTTCTGCACAGAGGTTTTAACGACCTGCAGATCTATTCTTGCATTCATTTTTGGTGTGATCTGGTTTCATCTTTCTCTTGTTGCAGTTTCTGATCTGCTCTGAACTTGATATTCATGGTTGATCTTCCCAGATTTGAGGGATTGAGTTTTTACAGCTGGTTTGGTAGATTTAGAGATTATGTAATGCATGTTAATCCTGATCTGTGGATACTTATTGCACACAGTCCGTATGAAATTCCAGAGGATGAATTCCAATGGAAGACTTCAGACAGATTGAAGTTGTCTGAAAATCAAAAGGCCCTAGATCTAACCATAAGGGTGATAGATGCTAATTATTTTCCATTTATTACTGAGTGCCTAAGTGTAGTAGAGATAATCAACAGGATATTAGTAAGTCCATGTGAGAATGAAGTGAAATGTTTGATGGCTAGAGATTACATCTGTGATCAGATTGAGGATTCATTTTTAGAGGTAAATTTTGAGACTGATAATTTCAGTTTTGAAGATCTTGTTGCATTGAATGAATATTTGGTTGAAAAATAGGAGAAAATAAAGTCTGAAAAGAAAAAGCTAAGAAGAGAAATTATCTCTGAAGTTACACGTTTAAAAGCTGAGAATGAAAATCTAAAATCAGATATGAAAAAGGAGATATCTAAACTAAATAGATTGAAATCTGAAAATGAAGGTCTTAAAAACAAACTTCATAAAGATGAAGACTCATGTAATGAATGTGCTTTATTAAAGGAACTGATTGAAGATCTTGATTCTGATGATAACATCCAAAAGAGTCTAATCAGATCCTTGAAAGAAGAAAATAAATTATTGCTTGAAAAGAGAAAGGAAGATGATGAATATGAAGATAAACTCCTTGAAGAAAATTGTCATATGAAAGAACAAAACAAAAACTGATGGTCCTGAACGTTGTTATGTCAGAATAATGGTTAGCTATGGAAAAAGGAAAATTTGTGTAGAAAGAAAAAGAGGCAAATGATGAAATAAAGCTTCAACAGGAAAATGAAACATTGAAAAGCTTAAATGATGCTTTGCAACAACAATTAATTTCTTGTGAATCTGAGCTATCTAAGTATAAAGCAAGCATTGTTTCTCTAAATTCTGAAATTGAAAATCCGAAAACCTCTTTGTCAAAGTTTGTTGAGGGAAAAGATAATTTGAATAGACTGCTTGGTTTGAATGTGAACTTTCAGAAAGTGGGGTTGGGCTATATTCCATCTAATAAGAAAGCTAATGGAAAGAAAGAATCAATTGTCTTTGTAAAAAGCTCAGAACAGATTAATCCCTCTAGTTCATATATTATTCAATTCACTGCTCAGAAAACTGAAAATCCTTTAAAAAATCTAAATAACGCAAAAGTTCTTTCTGCAGATTCTGTAAAGTTTTTCCATGATGAGAACTTTTCCATCTCTGAGAAATCTTGTAGCTCAGTGCATGTAATCAAGAATTCCCCCACTCATTCACATGCATACATTAAAAAACTTTCATGTCATTACTATGATAAGGCAGGTCATGTGATGGATGACTGCCAAGTAATGATATCTGATGACATGAAGGCTTTCAAGAAGATAAATGCATCTCAGAATAGGAACCAACATGCTCAGAAGAATGTCAGACATATCTCCAGAAATAGTGCTAATTTGCATGCTAAGTCTTATTCCATTTCTCACATGCATGCAAATAAGAACAAAAATAGAAATTCATGTTTCAACTGTGGTAGATATGGTCACCACATGCATGATTGGTATTATCTATCACATTATGATAAACATACTCAAGTGCCCATAATTGGAAACATTCAAGGAAGGAACATGTATATGCAAAAACATCCTGTTTGTAATCATTGTGGAAAAATAGGGCACACTATCACTCAATGCTATTAGACAAGTGGCTGGAATAATCATGATGGACCCAAGAACTCTTGGGCTCCAAGATATTTCAAATATTTTTTTGGATGCATGTGTGCTCTTGTGAATGAAATAAAATTAGGGTTCAATAAAATCAGGGCACACAGGTTAGTTAAACCCCACTTCTCAATTCTCTTCGTTTGAAATTGCATGAATAATGTTCTCTGTGGAATGCTGCATGTCTGATTGGAATAAATTGATGATTGATGTTATTTTGTTATGAGTAATACATGCTGACAATCTGATTCATGCAAATTCCATGTGAGATTTTTTGTGTTAGTCATTCATAATCATGAGTAGATGCATAGGTTTGCATGACATCTTGGTATATCAAATGGAAGTTGGGAGAAGGGCAGATGTTTTATGTCTGGAAACCTATGCCATGTGTAGAGGCTAGAGCTCTGCCAAGTACCAAGAGTCCAAAATAATGCATGTAGTTTAAACATGAAATTTGCATTTAGTTGATACATCTCTGTGTACCTTAAGAAAATTAACTGATGTATGCTAGAGATCTCTGCACATCCTGAGGGGGAGCTGAACTGATCAGATAATATGTGTGTCATACCTTGGGGCTGGTCTATCTGATGGTAATTATTGCATTGTTGCCTAGTTTTTGAGCTGAGTCTGGCATATGGGAAGTGAAGTGGACTTGGATACACTTTTGAATCTACAAGCTGAGGGTTGAGGGATGTGGTTTCTTATTGAGAGCTGTTGGTTAGTTTGGTCCTAAGACTAAGTCCCTGGCTGCATGCAAATTGGCCATTAGCCTTAACCTTTGCTCTTGCGTGGCCTCCATTCTTATCCCATTGCTCATCTTCTCTTTGGCTTATCCACTCCCAAATTGTCATCTATTCCATAATGAACTCATAGACTGTGTTAGTCAGGGGGAGTAAAAATCTGAAATCTGTCACCTTTATTAATCTTCAATAGTTAACTACTAAGATCACTCTGAACTAAGAATAGAATTGCTGATCTTAACTGTAGTGTGATTTTCTGTGTATGAAGATTAAATCTTATCTGAAAATTCTCACAATTAACATTGAACGTCTCCTCAATGGTCTTAAAATAGTCCAAATTGGAATTGCTCAGTAGGGTATCTAAAAATCCGAAAGTCTTTAGTAATAAGTCAATCTGATAAGAAATCTGGGGTTTATATGGTCCTTAAGCCAAGTTTTAAGAAAATTTTGTTAAAAGACCAGGGAATACGCCATTAAATGAAAAATGATAGTGGCAGAGCAATGGTATATTATTTGAGAAACTGACCACCTGTCTCAAAGAAATTCATAGGTCAAGTCATGAAAATAAATGCTATCTCTGTTCAAAATATGAAGCATAAAGGTAAACTGCACTGAGTAACCAGGGATTCTGGTGTTTGATCAACATGTTTCCTTGAGTAAAAAGGTGTAGTAATACTGGAATGCTCAATTAAAAATTGTAAAAGATCAATGAAAAATATGGCTGACTCTGGGGTCTTCTCAATAAACTAAAACTACTTTTAGTTATATATAAAATAGATTTTTCAATCAGGTTTGGCCAATGAAATGGACTAGTAAGATTAATGATTACTCTATTTGGGCTGTTTCATTGATAAAACTTCTTTATTTCCATTGACTGTGCGTCATAGGAATAACTTGTGAAGAGTCATATTTTAAGATATAATCCCATATGCCGGATATCACATAACTGTGTAGAAGGGCATTTTCTTTTAAGTAAAGGGTAGTCTGGATATTAATTGTTGAACTTGGTAAAGTCAGAAGTATCTCTTTATAATACTTAACCCTACTTACATTATCGTTCAGAACCTTCTCATTCAAGCCGAAACTCCTTCCCGCACTCGCGACTCCCTCGCTCGTGCCCTTACCACAAGCTTGGCCTCTTCAGCTTCTCATTCCACATTTCCTCCACTTGTTCTTCCACCCTTCATTCTCTACTCCTCACTGCTTTCACCATGTCCTCTCCGATCACCAAGAGCAAGGGGAAGAGGAAGAGGAAGATAATGGAGGAGCGACAGCCAGCAGACCTATGGAGGAGCAGCAGCCACCAGACTTGTTGAAGGAGCAGTAGCCGACGGACCACGTGTCCATGGAATCTGCCACGATTATTCACTATGAAAGAAGATCAAAGGAAGAACATGGACAGAGTATCATTTCAGATACGCCTAAGAAGTTATCTATTAAAGGGAAGGAAAAGGTACAGAGGATGTCCTCCAAGCGGAATCGACTACTCATTGTAGCAATCACTCAAGAAGAACCTGAAGGAACATGCATTTCTACTAGGTCTTCAGTTCATGCTGAGATTATTTTGGAAGCGGGCAAGATTATGCTTCCACGATATGTGGACTTTGATGATCAATCCATGCTTTTAGAATTTCCTGAACTGGTGGAGCTATTTAGGTTTCAAAAATGGAAGAAGTTTCTGGGTAAGCATAATGTCTATTACCCTAGACTTGTTATTGAGTTTTACAACAATCTAAACTTTGATTCAGTACAGCTCAAAATTTGGTCTAGTGTCAAGGGGACAAAGATTGAAGTGTCTAGGCATTCCCTCCATAAGATATTTAGAATTCCTGAAGAAGGGGTAATAGAAGGAGTATTTAAATACGATCATCATGAGGCTTACTCTCTTCTTACAGGGTTGCCTAATAACCCTAGAGACAAAAATCAGACAAAACTGACTCAGCTTAATGCAAACAAGTTCTCTCCGTTAAAGAGGTTATTTCACCACATTCTCACAACCATGATAACACCTCAGATTGGAGGAAGAGGAAGGATAACTGAGTCTCAGAGATTTATAATGTTTTGTTTGTTCAAAAAGATCAAGGTATGTCTGCTTGACATAATGATTCAGATTATGGGCACATACAGAGAATCTACGAGAAGCCTACCCTATGCTTCCCATTTGACTGCCGTGTTTAAGAAAATGAACATCTCCTTGGAAAATGAGACTTCTAAAGAGATCCTAAAAGTGAATGTATATAATATGGATTTCATATCCAAATTCATGAAGTTGAAGTCATCCTCCGCAAGTCAAGTATAGGGAGAAGCTGAAATGAAGGTCCTATTAGTGCAAGAGGATCAGCCTCAAGCTGAACAAGAGACATCACAGCTACAGCTGCTGCAAGTAGAACCAGCTGAGTAGGAAAAGCAGCCACCTGCTATTGAGTTGGAAGAGACAAGGATGTAGGAGCAACAACCATATCATATTAGAGATCATACTGAATGGCTTCAGATTGCTCAGGGGGAGGAAGTACAACCAACAGTTGAGTGAGTAGAACCTTTAGAGCAGACTCCCCAATTGCTTCAACAGGAAATAGAAGTGCAGCAGATTGGAAATTTGCATTTGGAACAAGAAGTTCATGAATTGAACTTGACTGAAGAACAAATATCGCAACAATTAGATCAACATATTGATGAACTATTTGATCAGCTTGGACAGTAGACTCAACAACAACTAGAAGCTGATCAGCCAGAACAGTCAGTTGAACAGCAAAGAGTAGAAGAAGTTCGAGAGGAGCCTCACCTAGTGATAGTTGAAGATGAACAAATGGTTGATGAAACTGCTCCTATAGAAGAATGCATAAATGATTCACAAAAGGAGAAAGAAACATTTCTAGATATACAATCTTTGGATGACATGGTTGTTGAAATAATGAAACAAGAAGCTGATAAAGCTATTGAAGAAATTGCTGACATAGTCATTGAAGAAGAAAGAGTTGAACAGCAAAGATCAGAAAAGGTTCAGGATGAGCAACCACATGGAGTTCAAGAGGCTGATGAAGTAGCTCCACAGGATCAATTTCTAGGTCTTGCTCCTTTGTATAGACCCTATCATGGGCCATTAACTACATTTGGGATACAACCTCCTCTATCCCTTGAACAACCATTTATTCTTCCAGGTGTTCAAGCATCTAGCTCCACTAGACCAAGCTCAGAGCCACAGATTGCTGAAATGCTCAACACACTGACAAACCTTGTGATGCATCAGAACAGTATGATGAATGCTCAATTTGTCCATATAAACTTTGCTATTGAACGATTGGATACTAGAATGCGCCATTTAGAACAGACTGTAGATAGCCAGTGGATCAAGTTTGTATATGATAAGCACAAGTCTGATTCAAAATTAAATGGTGTTTTGGACTCCCTACTGGCAGTGTGTAACAAGGTCGGAGAAATTTCACTCAATCTGCAAGACACTCAAGCTACATCTTTTATCAAACTCTCTAAAGTTCTTGATTTTTCTTATGATCTTAAGATAGATCTTGAATTGGTAAAGGTTCAGGTGAACATACTCAAACAAGATCAGCAAGAGCTTAGTCAAAAATTGATGTAGTTCAGGCACAAGTGGAGAACTTAGTTGACAGACTCAAAAATTTTATCACTGAACAGGCCACCAGCTCATCTACGTTTATGGCTGACATACACAACCAGCAGACTTCTCAAATAGACAATCTGGGCAGCATGATGCAAAGCTGGTTTGGGATATGTCAACTACTGTCAAAGAGCTTCATGCCTTAGTCAAGCAGAATGACCAAAAAGTGATGACCAAGTTTGCAGCTTTAGGAACAAAAGTTGAAAGAATTCCTTTTCCAAGGGCAATACCTCTTAGGGGCTCCAGCAGCACACCACCACCCAGAGGAAGGGGACGCTCCAGAGGTACAAGTTCTGGTCAAACAGGTCCTGCTGATGTCTGAGGGTCATCCAATTTTTTTGATAATGTCAAAGGGGGAGAATTTGTGGTCAGGGTCATGTATGAAAGTTCTTAGTAGACAGTTCATAGTCTGATTCTAACAGGTGCTGAGATACTAAGCAAATGTTGAAATTCTGATAGATGCTGACTGTTCTTTGTGGTTTGATATTTCTGATGTAAAAATGCTGAATGAGAATTTATCTTTTGTGTAATGAGATACCTCACTCAGACATTAGTTTGTCTTTTCTTACTGTACATAGAAATGTCATTACTGCATATTGCATATTTGTGTTGAATGCATTTTTGTGTTGAATGTTACTATTGATATGCATGTCTGTAAATAAATTCTATGAATGATTAACAACTTGTGAATGCTTGAAATTGAAAGAGTGTGTGAAGAATGGTTGTTAGTTGTTTAATTCATTGTCAGTTTCAATCATACATGACTTATAGTTGTCATCATCAAAAAGGGGGAGATTGCTGGAACCCTGGTTTTGATAATGACAATCTATGAGTCATGTGAGACTAAATGCATAAATCTGTTTGTGTTTGACTAATGCATATATGGTCTGTGCATAGTTATGTCAGTCAGCATACAAGGTATGTGCACCTTGCGCATTTAGCATACAAGGTCTGTGAATGTTTTGCTGTATACCTGATTTGGATCAGTGGACATGAGGACCTGGTGCATATGAGGTCCATGCATATTACAGGTGAAGTCAGTGCAGGTTCATATGAAAAGTCTGTGCATATGAGCACATACTGTTACATGCATACGAAGGTCGGTGCTAGCTTTGTCCTCTATGCACAAAGTTCTGCGCATGAGCATTCCAGGGTCGGTGCATATTTTTGCCTCTATTACAAAGTCTGTGCACGTTTTCATCTTGTACTAACTAAGGTCGGTGCATCTCTTCATGATATCTGTTATAAGGTTGATGCACGCTTACATGCATATTTCACCTTAAGTGTATTAAGGTCAGTGCACGGCTCTGAAGGAATGTAAACAAGGTAGGTGCATTTCTGTTTACAGAATGCGCATGTAGTCGGTGCACAGTTTTGCCTTACACATAAGGTCGATGCATGTTTTTGTGTTCTCCTAATAAGGTCGGTGCAATCTTCACCGCTTTGCTCGTATAGTCTGTGCACATCCTGCATAAATGCACACTAGGTCAGTGCATGCTCTGATGTGTGTACATAAGGTCGGTGTAGTTTTTGCCTCAAGCATGTAAAAGTCAGTGCATACTCTGCATTGGGTAGAACATGTCGGTGCATACTCTGCCTTGTGTAATATAGGTCCGTGCATGTGTCATCTTAAGTGTATAGCGGTCAGTGCAACTTTTGCATCGGGCCTGTATAGGTCGGTGCAATTTGTGTTGCTGCATGCATGCAAGGGTCAGTGCATGTTTGTGTCTCACGCATACAAAAGTCAGTACACTTATGCATCCTTCATATTAGGGTCGGTGCAAGGTTTATCTTCGCATGAAAGGGTCAGCGCACATAACTATCTTATGCATACAAGGGTCAGTGCACGTCTACTTAATGCATGTAAATGGTCTATGCATTCACGTCTATATATGTACCTAGTCGGTGCATGTTTTTCTCATTCATATAATAACTCGTCCATGTGAATGCTTATATGAACTCCAGCTCACCAAGTGTTTGACTACATGCCTCTGTTTTTACTGACAGGATAAAGTGAAATTCCCAAGTCTCTGAGATAAATAGAACGTCAATTAAGATCTGACATGTGGGCTCCGATAAGCACGCTCTTGTTGGAATTTCTGGGCGGGAAACGTGATTTCCATGTGCCTATCTTTCGCGAGCTTTATATAGAAGACCCGATCGTGCCTTCTATAGATGATGGAATTTTGAAGAAAAAGTCCTAGAGAGAAAAAGAGAAGAAGAGATCTGAGAAGAAATACACAGTGCCGTATTTTCAGCAGATATCTGAGAGAAAGAAGAGTGTGACTCTGAGAGTGATAGGTGATAGCAAGAGAGTGAAGAAGAGGGATATCGGGAGAAGATATCGTGAAGCAATTGAAGCAAGTCTTGAAGATATGTTCTCAATGTGTCCTCTGGATCAATCCAAGGCACAACGCTCCTGCGTGAGCATTTCAGTTTCTCTTTATTGTCAGTCTTTCGATGCTGAACATTTTGAGTTTCTAATTAGGGTTTTAATATTTCTTCTAAGCTATGGATCAGCGGTGGCATAAGCTGTAAGGCCCAGCGGCAGAGGTGGATTCTTATGGATAGCTAAGCTGTAATGCTCAGCGGTCGGTGAAGCTGTAATGCCCAGCGGTTGGCAAGCTGTGATGCCCAGCTGACGCAAGCTGTGATGCGCAGCAGTTTGTAGGCAAGCTGTGAGGTCCAGCAGGTTTCAAGCTGTGAGTTAGCAGTAATCCACACTCTGGATTGAGTGTGGGGTGGATGTAGGTCTAGAGGACCGAACCACCTAAAAGGTTCTTGTGTACTGTGGCTTGCTTTCTAATGTGTCAACCGTTAGATGAATGATAGGCGCGTTTCTACCTAAGTTCTTGTTGCTTTTAATTCGCATTAGTCTAAAGTCTTCAGGCTAAGTTTTAATTTGATCAAGTTTTTAGAGGGAGATTCATTCACCCCCCCCTCTGAATCTTGGTTTGCACCACTCCATCGTGCTATCAAAACCTCGGACATCGAAGTTGTAAGGCTCAGCGGTAGCAACCTGTGAGGCTCAACAATCTGGGATCTAATCCCCAAAGTTGTGGATCAGCGGTATGTATGGATTATATCCCCGAAGCTGTGGATCAGCGTACTCAAGCTATGTGATAGCAGTATGCCTTACTTAATTGAATAAGGGGTGGACGTAGATCTCTGGGTAGAGATCGAACCACCCAAAAATCCTCTTCTCTTCTGTGATTTATTTGTCCTCCAGTGTGTTTATAGCTTCTGTCTGCTCGATGTTTAGATGAATGCTAAGGAGCATTTAAGAGAAACATGCTTTCACTTGTTAAAATTGCTATCTGAGATTTTTGCTAAAGTTCTTCATCCAGTAGGTATATCAAAAGGCTGGGTTGAAAGGATAGGTTATGCCTATATGGAATTCCACCTCTTGCGTAAGGCTAGCCTCCGCCATAGTACCATACCTGGATGTTTGGCTGACTGTTAAGTGCAATTATATGATTTCTCTCAATATTGCTAAAATTCATCTCTTATTGAATTTGAAGATTTTATTCTTCCTATCTGACATTTTACAGTAATCTCTCTAGTTGTTATTGTGCATTGCCCTTCGTGCATAACTGTTAGCGTGCTAATTTGTTCTGAAACTTATATCTCTTGATTGATTTACAGTGGTTAGTTTTTATTCCGCATTGTCTTTAACTGTTGTAGATTTTTAGGGGTAGATCTATTCACCCCCCCTCTAGATCTTAGTGTCCATCCGTTCCAATAGGGGGTATCAGAGCCTAACTCCCCCTTAGGGCTTTACATCCCCGGGAGATTTGTTATGGATGGTAAAGGATTGATCGCTGAGTGTCATTCTACGAGTAAGTCACCATTCTTCAATGGTAATAATTATGCTTACTGGAAGAATCGGATGTAGGTCTTCCTGCGTGCAAAGGACTACGAGATCTGGAAAGTTGTCAGTAAGGGTCCTTTTGATTTGCCTCCAAACGAAGAGTTATGGACCAAAGAGCATATCCGTAGATCCACCTTGAATTGGGGTGCAATTAATGCTATACAATGTGCACTTCATCCCACTGAATTCTCCAGAGTCTCTTCTTGCAATACTGCTAAGGAGATGTGGGATAAGCTAGAGGTCATTTACGAAGGGACATCTCAGGTTAGAGAAACCAAAGCCAACATGTTAGTCTCTGAGTATGAGGCTTTTAAAATGAAGCCTGAAGAGTCAATATCTGAGATGTATGCGCGTCTGAATGTGATTACCAATAGCTTAAGAAGTCTGGGAAAAAGCTATAGTGAGTATGAGTTGGTTAGGAAGATTCTAAGGTCCCTAACACCCATCTGGCACACTAAGGCCACTATAGTGGAAAAGTCTAGGAACTTAGCTACGACCACTGTAGATGAGCTCATCGGTTCTCTCATGACATATGAGTTGAACCTTAAAAAGGTTTATGAGTCTGAAAAGAAAAGAAAACCCTTAGCTCTTAAAGTTGATTCTAGCAAAGGGTCGTCTAGTGAGTATAGCTGCACTAGTTCTGAGGAAGATCATGATGAATTCGTAATGATTACCTGGAAGTTCAAGAAATTCCTGAGAAAAGAAGGGAAAGGGCTGAGAAGAAAATACTTCTCTTGAAAAAGATAGTCCAAACATAAATCTGACAATGTTAAGAAAACTGATGCCATAGTTTGTTACAATTATAGGAAAGCAGGACATCTCAAGGCAGATTGTCTTGAGCTCAAGGATATGCAGCCCAGGTGGAAGAACAAAAAGGGAAAAGCCATGATTACCACCTGGAGCGATGAAAAAAAAGAAAGTCAGAGCAACTCCTCTGAAAGTGAGAAAGAAGAGAGGATATGTCTGATGGCCAAGAGTGATGAAGGCAAGGAAGATAATGTCGAGGTATTCTCCCCATTCGAAAACTTTACACAGAATGAATGGGAAGATGTATATGCTGAAATCCTTGAAAAATATGAAAACTTGCGTAGGGAGAACAAACATTTGAAAAAGAAAATGAATTCATTAGTTAATGATACTTCTTTGTCTGATAAGATTGCATGTCTAACAACTAAAAACTTAGAGCTGAAAAACTCCCTTAATGAAGTTGAATGTAGTAACAGCATGTTAATTGGTTTGAAAAATGAAAATGAGAATTTGATGAACACCATTGATGAACTTAAAATGAAAATACATGAATTTCATGAAGAAACTAGGATATAAATTAAAAAATATAAAGCTATGAATGGTGTAAATGCTGAACTCAAAAATGTCATTGAAAATCTGGAAAAAGAAAACAAGGATAAGCAAATCTCCCTTGAAGGCATGACACAAGGAACAGAAAATCTAAATGCCCTCTTAGGAACAAAAATAAACTTTAGAAATGAAGGTTTGGGTTACAACCCAACTAATCAGAAAAGGTTTGATGTTAGGACAATTTCTTTTGTGGCTGAAAAAGGAACATCACAACCTTTGATTCAAATGGCTTCTGGTGAAAATCTGAAACTAGCTGAGAAAGTCACATCAAGTGCCAATACAAAGGCAAAGGGAAGATAGAGCTGTCTAGGGAATCTTGCTCACACACTCCCACACCTCAGATCAAGGGGTAGGCTAAGATTCAGACTGTTAAGGCTAGAGTCCAAGAAAAATCCAAGCCCAAAACTATCCAGCCTCAATAGAAAGCTAGAGGCAACTTCAAACCTCATCCAACTCATAGCACTACTGGGTTCAAATCATTTGAGAAAGGTCTAGGCAGAGGTATCTCAAGTCGAGGTCATTATCAGAATACTTCGACCCATCCTTCTTTCTATAATTCCTATCACCACTACTCTGATGGGAGAGGTCAAGGCAACCTCTACACGAGGTCAATGCAGTTCCAGTACTTCCACTCTACACAAATGCATAGACTCTATCCTTAGAACTCCTATGTGCAACCTAGGCACAAAATCTTCAGAAGCCAGAACTCTTATGGCTTTTTCAAATTCATGCCAAAACAGCCTAGGGTTCCCTATGCTTATACTACTTCTAATACTCATTGGATTGATCACTGGAAATAAAACTTTCGGAATGGGCTTAAGAAGAAAATTGCTACACCTCAAAATGAATCTCCCAAAATTAATGCTGAAAAGAAAAAACAGACCAAACTGAATGATAAGAAATCCACAGTTGCCATGAAGAAGCCAGATCAAATGTGGATACCAAAACATTTACTTTCTTGTCTGCATGAAATAAATGCTTTTATGGCACCCAAGAAGCTATGGGTTCCAAATCATTCTACTTAATTCCCTTGTAGGTATGCCTGGCAGCCAATCATAACAAGTGGTATCTGGATAGTGGCTGCTCTAGGCACATGACCGGAGATAAAGAAAAATTCTGCATGTTGGTAAAGAAAGATGCTGGTCATGTTACATTTGGAGGTAATACCAAGGGAAGGATTATTGAATCGGGAAAGGTTGGTAAGTGCTCTTCTTATTTAATTGAAGAAGTTTTGTTAGTTGAAGGTTTAGCTTATAATCTTCTTAGCATAAGTCAACTCTGTGACAGAGGCCATAAAGTTGTATTTGATTCTCTTGCATGCACCATCTATGAACGCAATTCTGAATCTGTGAAATTTATTCTCTAATCTTTGTCTTAGTGTTAATAAGGATAACCTAGCCTATCTGTGACATCGTAGATTAGATCATGCCAGCTATAGTGTCCTTCATAAACTGAATAAACATAGTACGGTAAAAGGGCTTCCTAAAATTTCTTTTAAAAATGACAATCAAATCTGTGAGGCATGCACCCAGTGTAAACAGACCAGAAAATTATTTAAATCTAGAACTGAAAACCTATCTTCTAAACCTTATGAGCTAATTCACATGGACTTATTTGGACCCACTAGGTCAGTTAGCTTATATGGAAAAAGATATGGTTTTGTGCTTGTTGATGACTTCTCTAGATTCACTTAGGTTTTCTACTTGTCTCACAAAAATGAAGCCTTTGAAGATTTTCAGAAGTTCTTTTATAAAATAAAACAAACCAATGATCATGCCATTTTGAATATTTCATCTGATCATGGTGGTGAGTTTGTTAACTCACAATTTGATAATTTCTGTAGGGAGAATGGCATCACTCACAGGTTCTCCTCACCAAGAACTCCAAAGCAGAATGGAGTAGTGGAAAGGAGAAACCGAACCTTAGTTGAAATGGCTCGGACTATGTTTGTAGAAGGGAACCTACCAAGGAAGTTTTGGGCTGAGGATATTAACACTTCATGTTACATCATCAATAGAGCCCTGGTAAGACCCACTACTCAAATGACTCCCTATGAGATTCCAAAAGGTAAGAAACCTTCTATAGCACATTTCAAGGTTTTTGGTTGTAAATGTTTTGTTCATGTAAACTCCAAACGAGACCTTGATAAGTTTGAACCCAAAAGTGAACCTGGAATTTTTATAGGTTATTTTGAACATTCCAGAGCCTATAGAGTATATAATCTCAAATCTAAAACTGTTGAAGAATCTCCTTATATAGTGTTTGATGAGTCAGAAAATAAAGCTGACATTAGTTTATGTAGGGATAAAGTAGATGGAGAAATTCTGCAGACCAAAGAGGCACCGCATGGGGATTCTACAGAAGAGGCTGAAGCAGAAAAGTCTCACACTCAGGGGGAGGTAAGTAAAAATCTAGGTATTCTGATTACCAACATTAAATTGCTTAGAGACCATCCTCCAAAAAACATTATTGGTAATCTGAATGAACCTACGATAACTAGAGCACACTTAAGAATTGAAAATGAATTGAATTCATTTGCTTTAGTATCTCAGATTGAACCAAAGAACATAGAGAGTGCCCTACAGGATGAACACTCGATTAATGTCATGCATGAAAAACTAAGTCAATTTGATGAAAACAAGGTCTGGCGCTGTAATGCCCCGAGCTTTTTGGGCACTTTTTGCATCTGGATCCGTGGGTTTCGGATCAGTTTTGGGAGTCCCAGAGCGTGTTTTACAGTTTTCACGTGTTTTCCCTAACAGGATCTACGGAACCCTGTATTGGGTAAACTGTTGCGTTCTCCTACACCGGGACGGTACCAGTGCGAGCGGCGTGTTTCGAGGATTGCGGAGATGTATTTTTATATTTTTAGAAAAATTGGGATTTTCTATAAATACCCATTTCTTTTTCTTTTCCCCTTCTTCTTTCTTCTTCTCCTTCTTCCTCCCGTGAGTGAACCGGCACCCCTCTCCTCCCCCTCTCCCATGGACGTGGCGGCGACCTCACCTTCAGCTGCAGACAGCGGCAAGGTTTATGGCGGTGGTGGTGTGACGATAGCGGCGGTGTGCGTGGCTCGTGGGAAGCTTGTGAATTACGAGGGTTTCAAACCGATTTTTGAAGATCGGCGGTGATCCGTGGTGTTTTGGGCGACCCTGAGGTAGGGTGACGGATCCTTAGCTCGGCATTTACCTTTCCCGTGATTTCTAGGCCGAAGGGAGGTCGAGAGAGAGTTGTTTTGAGCCAGGAAGGGAAAGCCATGATTTGGGGGTTGAGCGCCCGATCTAGAGTTTTAATCCGTTATTTTGTGGTTTGTGGGCATCAAATGGTGCCATGGGACATAGGGAAGGGTTCCCCTTTTGTTTCCCCTTCACCCGGGGGTGAATGGAGCGTGGAATGGCAATTTTGGGCATTTCCCGCCGTTCTCGGTTTTTCCGGCATGGTAGCGGTTGTAGGGATATATTTTATTAAAATATTTTTATTATGATTTATTTGTTTGGTTTATTTATTAAAGATTTATTTACGTAGGGCGTGCTAGTCACTGGGTGACGAGTTTATTATGCGCACCGTCTGACTAATCAGACGATTATAGGTGATCGTGTCGGGACCCAAAACCCCCCGTACCATAAAGGCTACGGCGTTAATTACATCTCTCTAGAAGAGAGAAAACCCTTGATTAATCACCAAAATAAAGAGGCCATGGGGCCCGTAGAATATGTAAAAGATGTGATTGCATGCAAGCACACAATAGGGTAGTATTTATTTATTAGGCCGGCTCCCAGTATAGGGCGGAGAACTTATGTCCGAGAACCACCATCACGCACAGTGAAAGCCTTCGGCCGGGCGTAACCCAACTTTTTGCTAATCACCTTTTGGTCATTTATTTATAAATTTGGGGAAGACTTTGGCAATCCCTATCACTCGCAGGGCTATCGATTAGTCGTTGCCTTTTTATTTTGAGATTATGCATAGTGTTACGGTGCATACATATGGGCCCATGAGGTCGGTCGAATATGACCGTATTCGGGCAGACTCGTATGTCATCGGGACAATGTATGTCATGGTATGACAAATTAGATATTTGAAAATTTAGGGGATGCGGTTAAAACCCGGTCGAGACGAATTGAAATCAACGGCTTATCGGCCAGGACAAGGTCATGCCGTGGCCATAATGGGATTAATCCCGAGGTGCAGACACGACCTATCAGGGGGTCATCAATATTCCCATGTCCGGGGTGTACAGTAGGTGAGCACTCCGGAGTGGACACGGTCATGTTCATTATTCTTTATTTATTCTTGTTATTATTTTTAATGTATGAATGCACTTTATTTATTATTTATTTATTTCTTTTATTTTATTGTATTATTTTTTATATTAGATGCATGCATTTTTTATTCCCTTTATTGACATTTATTTGGCATTTATCTGACAATTATTCCTTCATCATTTTTTGTTGTTCATTTATCACTTTTATTGTTGTTTTGTTTTATTATTTGTTTGTTGTCATTTATTTAGTAATTATTTATTTATCATGTTTTTATCATTTTATTATTATTATTATTTATTTACCTATCACTTTTATCTTTTAATCTTTTTTTGCCTTTTTAGTGCATGTGATGTGCGCATGTGAGCAATGGAATGTGTTATATTGTATTTTTTTTGTTTATGTATATACAATATGAAGGTGGACTTAACGTAGTTATGGGTGTACATTTTATCTATCACGTTTGTGTGCGCTGCATGTTACGTGAACAAATGCATGCATGTGTGTTAAGTATCTGTATTACGTGAATGAATGCATGTGTGTGTGTTGTAACGTGAAAACGGCGGGGTCCGTGGTTAAAACGGCGCGCATGAGTTTTTTTGTTATTATATTTTTCTTTTATGTATATTAAGAGGAGAAATGCGGGATCAATGTGTATGAGTGCGCCGGCTACTTGCAATTGAGATTTTAAAGACTTCGAGTGTGGTTCTAATCCGGCGCGGGGGGGGGGGGGGGGGGGTACTGCGCCGGTTTAAGCCACGCCGGTTTAGGCCACGCCGGGTAACGGTGAGTTTCTTTTTGTTTATTTTGATTTATTTTGTTTTGTTTGTTTTGTTTATTTTTTTATTTATTATTATTACTATTATTATTTATTTTAGTTGTTGTTTATTTATTTTATTATTATTGTTATTATTATTATTTCATTTTTTTTATTCATTTATTTTATTCCCAGTCTTGCAAATGGTCAAAATGTCTTGACAAAAATCCGGTAGCATCTCCCCTAGACCCGGAGGGTTGCGGGGGATAAGTGGAGGTCCGCCCTTAATGACGGACTCCTGAATGTCGGGAGGCCAAACACGGCGACCGTGGACCCAAATGGACGGAGATCCCGAGGGCGAGCCTACGAGGGGTACCGATGTTCCACGGGCCTTTAATCATAAATCCAACAAACACCCAAATGGACGGTCCTCGAGGGCTAGCCTACGAGGGATTTCCATGTGTCCATGGGTTGTCCGGATCGGGACACTGTTCGCCATTAGGGCGGTTAAAATTCACTCAGAGAGTGATCACCTAAAACAGTGTGGAACGATGTCTCAAAATGGAGTGACAGAAATCACCTTAAAATAGCGGGACATAAATCACCTTAAAATGGCACGGAGAGGTGCAGGTAAAAGGGTTAAAACGGCACAGGGTAGCTATTGACACCCGCTTTTTACCGATAAGTTGAGTCATTTCTCTTACCACAATTTATTGATGCGTCGAGTTATCCGTTGCTCATTGGGCTATTTTTATGCAACTTATTGGGCCCATTTATGGGTGCCTCCCTCCCTGACTAGGTCTGCATTAATTCAGGGCTTAATGGGCCTTGATTATCACATTTATGAATTTTCAAGCATCCAACCTTTGCGCGGTCTATCGCTTGATCGTTCAGTCAATAAGCGGTTGACGGTGAACCGTTTTTCTATTTATTGGATATTAAGGTGTTTTTCTGAATTTCCACCGACAAGCTATTAAATGGACTGCGTGTAGCCGTCCAGATCTATGGAACGGTAGGCATATGGCCGTCCAGTCCCCAGAGTCCCAGATTCGTTAACTGTTCAATAATTATCTAATTATCTAATTTATTCTGATTTATCACCGATAGGCATTGAGCGGTTGGCTTGTGGACGTTCCATGAGTTGAGCGATCCATTAAAGACCGTCCAATCTCTGAGATTCCAACGACGAAATGATCGTCAATTCGATGGATATTTGGATAATATTTCTTATTTATTTAATTTCCACCGACAGGATTGAACGGTCGGGCAATGGGCCCTCAATGGACGGGGATGTCTATCGCATGACCGCGCAATGGTCCGATTGCTGAAAAACTAACGGTTTTTCTCTCTTACCCATGGTTTTATCCTCAACTTCTTCCACCCATTTCTCCGTGGATACTCTACCAAATGGGGTGCCGGTTGAACTAGTTGGAAGATAATTCTATTTCTACGAATTTTATGTTGTATCTCGAGCTGATTTTCATTGGAAACCCAATTTTGGGGTGGCTTTTTGAGGCTCTATAAATAGACCCTAAGCCAAGCTTTGAAAGGGGGGAGATTTCAGAGGTCACGGCGAAGCTCTAGTCGAATTCTTAAGCGACCTACAGTTAGGGAGGGGGGGCCTTTCCACGTCCATATAAGCCTCCGGGTTCAGGAAGTATTCGGTGTTTCGAGTCTTTGTTCTAATATCCCACCGTGTTTTTCGTAGTTGCTGCTTCATCTTTTGGTTTTCCTTCTCCCACGTTTTCACTCTTGCATTCCATTACACACACACACATTCCTGGTTGTTTTCCACGCCCATAGGGGTTTAAAAACCTCCCATGTATCCCCCTAGTCCATGTTAGTTCGTTTATTTTATGTTCTTTTCTAGTTACTACACCTTCATAGTTCTGATTTGGGTTTCCTTTTGTGGTCTTCATTGTGTTTTGCAGTCAGCAACATATTAGCACGAGGCCCATCCCTCTGGCCGCCGAAGGGGTAGAGAATCATATCCCACGAGTTTAGAGTCTGGCGTTTCTGCACGGCCTCATCCTGTCCGTTTGGAGATCTGGACGGTCTATAAACAGCCATTCAGTTATTCACGCGGCTGTCCTCGAGCCGTTCTATTGCCAGATACGCCTTCGTCTCGCTTCATACTTCGGCGCTTTGAGCGGTCTGTCGCGTGACCGTCCACTCCACTGAGCGGATCCTCCAGGACCGTCTACATCTGCCAGCGCAGAACATTAGGCAAGTGCTCTCCCTCTTTTCCAAAGTACGATGTATTTATTACACTTGGCACCTTGGTGGCGATCACACACCCACGTCCCTCTATCTCCTTCTACTTCGCATTGTTTCATTCATCATATTGATATAGTAGACGGGTTGGAAGGATACAAAAAAAGAGGAGTAAGGAAAAACATGTCAACACCCAATTTTTTGGCGATCACGGTGGGACTCCTAGTGCCCCTCATGTTAGTGATGTGCTGACCAGCTTCTGTTCTTGTTTAGAGTTTGCGTTTGAGTGGTTTCAGGTCATTAGTTCGCCATCTCTTGTTTCTGTCCTCTAGAGTTCGCACGGTCTCCTCAGATCTGTCCAAGAGCCTGAGCGGCAAACAATCGACCATTTTGAACTGTTTACAGTGCCGATCATTCTACGAGCCAGCTGCCTTCAGCGGTCTTATTTCGGCCGTTCATTTCCTGAGTGGTCTCATATAGACCGTCCGGTGCCGCTCGCTCAGGTACACTTCTGGCCATACACTGTTGGTTTTACTGACATTTGGCGGTCTTTGCAGGACCGTTCTAGTCTGCACGAACTGTCGAGAGACCGTCCATCCATGTACGCCTCTATTCCCTGCTGCTTAGTTCAATTCAGTATTCTGTGATTTTCGTTAGTTCTGTCATTACTCCCTGTGCCTGAACGGTCCATTCCAGACCGTCTGCCCTCCCTGAACGGTCCATTCTAGACCGTCTAAACACCTTGAGCGGTCTTCCTCGGACCGTGCTTTACTGCTACAGTGCACCCAAGGCTAGCATTTTGGTCATTTTTCCATATCATTGCATAGATATTTGGTGCTATTCTGATCTCCCCTTGCTGTAATTATATTGTTGCATGACCGTGTTCATTGTTTTCCTCATATTTACTTGATCATTGTTTGCTAGATCTAGGCTAAACTTTGCATGCACTCCGGTGCGCATAGGGGCATACATACTCTTCATAGTAA